>RCUC01146206.1:0-77260 GCA_003697995.1 Taxidea taxus jeffersonii | reverse complement strand
AACTCAACACCCAAAGAACAAATAATCCAATCAAGAAATGGGCAGAGGACATGAACAGACATTTCTGCAAAGAAGACATCCAGATGGCCAACAGACACATGAAAAAGTGCTCCACATCACTGGGCATCAGGGAAATACAAATCAAAACCACAATGAGATACCACCTCACACCAGTCAGAATGGCTAAAATGAACAAGTCAGGAAATGACAGACGCTGGCGAGGATGTGGAGAAAGGGGAACCTTCCTACACTGTTGGTGGGAATGCAAGCTGGTGCAACCACTTTGGAAAACAGCATGGAGGTTCCTCAAAAAATTGAAAATAGAGCTACCTTATGACCCCACAATTGCACTACTGGGTATTTATCCTAAAGATACAAACGTAGTGATCCAAAGGGGCACGTGTACCCGAATGTTTATAGCAGCAATGTCCACAATAGCCAAGTTATGGAAAGAACCGAGATGTCCATCAATAGATGAATGGATAAAGAAGAGGTGGTATATATATACGATGGAATACTATGCAGCCATCAAAAGAAATGAAATCTTACCATTTGCGACGACATGGATGGAACTAGAGCGTATTATGCTTAGCGAAATAAGTCAACTGGAGAAAGACAACTATCACATGATCTCCCTGATATGAGGAAGTGGAGATGCAATGGGGGTGGGGGTTAAGGTGGTAGGAAAAGAAAAAATGAAAGAAGATGGGATCGGGAGGGAGACAAACCAAAAGAGACTCTTAATGTCATAAAACAAACTGAGGGGGTGGGGGGAAGAGGGGTTGGGAGAGGGTGGTGCAGTTACATTATATGTTTAAATAAAGCTTAAATAAAGTTAAAAAAAAAAAGGCAGAAGCAAGGAGGTGGAGCTGGGTATGACACATTCAGAATCCCACAGTCAGGGCCCATTCCTCTTGCACGCACTGCATGCAACCTCCACAGCAATCTCAAGCACACTTCATCTACTCCTCATTGCTGAAGGCTCACCAAGATTATGACATCAGAAATGGATACTTACTTCCCACCAGCTTAATTTCTCATTTCAAGGGGGTCACTAATTTTTACTAGATCAATCAGTATCTTACCAAGAGAGATAATTTTTTAATAATAGGAAGAAAGCATTTTGAGGATCCATAGTTGTTACATTGAAACTACGCTGTTTTGGGGGTTTCTTTGTTTCAGTACTTGTCATATGAAAACAAATTTGATGTTTTGTTATCCTTTATTCATCCCTCAAGGTACAGAAGTTAGAAAAAGGTACCCCGACTCACTTATATTAACAATTCATGCCTTAGATTTGCTTTCCAGGCTACAAAGAATTTCCATGAGCCTCAGAGTAGACCCTCAATTGGGCAAAATTGATAGCATCTAGTACATAAATACAGAGTTTGGCTTTTACTACCAAAAATGTATACAGGATATAAAGTGATAAGTGCTACAAGGGAAATACTAAGAAAGTATCTGAGAAATACAGAAAAAGAAGAAATCATTTCAGGATAAAGTAATTAAGGAAATGTTAAAGGTTACAGAGATGGAATGACAAGACTTGCCAGGAAAAAGGAACTCTGTAAGAGGAAAAGTGGGGGAGGAAGCTCAGTATGAAAGCTTTATTTATGTATTAATACTGGAGATAAAAACAAAATATTAGAGCTAAAATAAAATTAGCCAAGAAATATTCCACAGAGCCTGAATATTCTTTTTTTTAAATGACTCACTAGCAATATTCTTAAAAGATATAATCAATTATTTTTATTCTTTACGATAAAATCAATGAAGGAAATTCATAATGCAAAGGAACTATTCCTTTTCAACTTAAAGGACCTAAAATGGAAAACACTATTGTACTAGTTTTAGGCACCATATAATGCTACCACTAACTTGCTCTCAGTATGATAAGTCTCATTTTGACTAGACAGATAAAAAAAAATAACACAAAAGATATATAAAACTACAAGTTCATATTATATGACTCCAATAAAGTTTACAAGCACAGGTTTATGGCTTAATTACTATTATTTCTCAAATTTTATTTTATGTGAAAAACTCTTAAGAATATTATGCAGATAGGGACATCTGGGTGGCTCAGTTGGTTAAGCAGCTGCCTTCGGCTCAGGTCACAATCCCAGCATCCTGGGATCGAGTCCCACATCAGGCTCCTTGCTCGGCAGGGAGCCTGCTTCTCCCTCTGCCTCTGCCTGCCACTCTGTCTGCCTGTGCTTGCTCTCTCTCTCTCTAACAAATAAATAAATAAAATCTTCAAAAAAAAAAAAAAGAATATTATACAGATAATCATCATCATCACTTACTACACTGCTGACTTAGTAACCAATATATGCCTACACTGATAGATATGTGTATAAGCATGAGTACATATAAAATATATATATAATATTATTTGACTAATTGATAAGAGCATGCTAATGTCTACTAAATAATTACCAACAAATTAGACATTGGTCATTTAGGATTTACTGGTCTAAAAATAACAATTTGCCTTTTCTTACCATATCTCTATTAAAAATTTCTTGCATTGTATTAGTTCTAGTAATGGATTAAAAAAAAATCACAAACTTAGTTTTCTCTTGTGCCTCTCCATCTACACTCTTCTTTATATTGGCCATAAAATTTACTGACTTGAAATCTAGGATGTAACTTAAATAAGACTGTACCACAGGTAATGGTAAGAGTTTATTGAGTACTAACTGTTTGTTAGGCACTGTTCAAGGTAATGCGTGTTTTTAATCTTTTAATCACTAGTCCTCTTAACAGTCCTTCAAGGTAGGCATCTTTATTATCCCCATTTTGGGAGGAAACTTAAGTATGGAAAGTCCAGTCAATTTTCCCACAGTTGTGTATCTAGTAAGTGTAAAGAATTTGGTTATATAATAGTAACTATTATACTGTGCTGCCACCATACACACACACACACACATATATACACATACATATATGTATTTAAATAATAAAATATATGAGGGTTAGTATATATATCTACCAGC
The DNA here is from genome assembly GCA_003697995.1 of Taxidea taxus jeffersonii. Taxonomy (NCBI): domain Eukaryota; kingdom Metazoa; phylum Chordata; class Mammalia; order Carnivora; family Mustelidae; genus Taxidea; species Taxidea taxus. Next base: position 74,261 of record RCUC01146206.1, on the reverse strand, counting down.
AACATGGTCCAGAAGTGAATCATACTAAAGAGAAGACATTTTAGAATGAATTACATTTTGGAGGGACGCCACTATTGAGTTCCTCATTACATAAGAATTGTGAAAATAATCTCATCTTTATAACGCCAACACAAGCATGGAGCTTAGGCATATAGTTAGTACTCTTTAAATATATGCTTAATAAATAAAATGTAATGAACTCAAATCCAGAGAATACCCACTTAAATTGCTATATATCTTAAACTAGGAATGCTAGAGCTTATGTTCTTACTGAAAGGAGGCCATGTAAAAAAAAAAAAGCACAGGTTGTAGAATCAGACTTAAATTTGAAATATAGACACAGATACCCAAGAAAATTTATTGAGACTCTTTAAACTGCTTTATTTTTAAAATCATAATAATTATAACTGTCACAAATGTGTTGTTTGAGCATTAAATTTTGGTAAAGTATCTAGGAGATTCTGGTATATAATAAACAGTTAAACAAGCAGTACTTTGTTTTCCCCATGGTCACTCTGGCTTAACACCTAAATCATCTTAGAATTTTCCTTTTATAATTCTATTCCCCCTATTTAACAATGCCACCATTTATATAGTCTATTTATGTCAGTTTTTCCATTGGTCCCCTTCTTATTCTCACTGTCACCATTCAGCTTCTCTCTATACACTGTATGGAGAGTATCTGAACTGTTCATTAGATAGTCTCTCTGTATCCACACTGTATCCTGAAAGACAAAACTTCTAAAAGATTATCAGCCACAACCAAAGAAGGCTGGAAGGGCATGTGATCTATACACAGGAGCCTATGCTAAGACGGACCAAGCTTTGTTTAATGTTTTGCTATCACTCTCTTGAAATTTTTAATTTATAAACAAAGAATTACACATGTTTATTTTTCACCAGACTCCACAGATTATGTAGACAGGCCTGACCATGTGCTCCCTTGTTTGGAAAATGAACAGTCCATTTTCATTGTCTATTTAATCCAATGATACCTATTCCAGACCAGCATTCAAGGTCTTACACAACTTGGCCCCTGCATGCTTCTCCAGACATGGCAACCACGGCACAGTTCAATAGATCTTTATTCTTTCATTTCCTCATCCATTCAACAAATCTTTATAAAATATTATGATGCCCTACATAGATTGGTAGAGTATGCTTCTATCCACTTCTCCAACTGTACCTCATAAATCTCTCCCTTACCTAACTGCTTCAGCCAAACAGCCCAATATTCATTTCCTATAACCTCCCTTAAAATGTTCTGCCTTGTGGCATTTACTCCTCCATTCTTTCTATTGAATCACTCTTTTTCCCCACTATTTGCATGGCTTGGCTTCTTATCTTACATCAAGTTCATAAATACCATTTTAGCAGAAAAACTTTTCTTACCTCCTATATTTAAAGTTGATAGTCCTGGGGCACCTGAGTGGCTCAGTGGGTTAAAGCCTCTGCCTTCAGCTCAGGTCATGATCCCAGAGTCCTGAGATAGAGCCCCGAGTCGGGCTCTCTGCTCAGCAGGGAGCCTGCTTCCCTTCCTCTCTCTCTGCCTACTTGTGATCTCTCTCTATCAAATAAATAAATAAAATCTTTAAAGTTGATAGTCCTTGTGATTTCTTTATAATAAACTTTGTTTACTTATTTCTCAGTAATATTTTTTAAATGATCATGAAAGTAATAGTGGTAGGGCAGTTGGTAATTTATATATATTAGCACATGTAATCCACACAACTCTACGGGATTAGCATTGTTCCTTCATGGCACCCGGTACAAAGTACACTCATTTGGTGTGTTTACTCCTTTATTTGGTCTACTTCATGTGATGGTGAATTCAATAAGAGCAGTGACCATGTTATCTTGGTTCACTGTTACATCTATCAATTCTTGCACATAGTAGGGGCTCAATAATTTCTTACTGAATGATTTTGTACTCTGTGCAAGTCACCAGTTTTTCTGTTATTTGTTATCCAAATGATCAAGAAACCTGGATAGTCTTTTCTTTCCTGAATATGTTCAAGTTCAATAGGTACAGTTTTTATTTTTCCCTCACATTGGAACACACCCCATTCTGTTAAAAACTTATCCATCTAACAAAGCTCATTTTAATTTTCTCCATGAAGCCTTACTTAACTATTCTTACATTCTCCATCCTTTACTTTAGTGATCCTTGCTTACCTCTCCTTCCTTAATTTCCACAGCATATTATGCTTTTCTTACAGTGCTTATATCTTGCTTTCCATTATAACTATTTTTGTATTTATCTTTCTTTTAAAAGATGGCAAAGATTATATCTTGCTCATCTTTGTACTTAGTACAGCACTTGGTATAATGTTTTACCCATGTGAGGTATTCAATATATACTGATTAATTAGAGTATCTCCACCAATATTTACCTTGTGAGGGGATCTGGGTAGTTATCACCAAATCGAAAATAATCCTAAACCACAGTGATGCAACAGTGCATCCAACTAGATTCTAACTATCCTTTAATCTACCTGAGGAATGGAGGATTTTTTTAGTTTGTTTGTTTGTTTGTTTTGTTTTGTTTTTTGCTTTTCTTTCCCTTTTATACTTTTTGAAATCTATGCTGATGCAACATACATTTCTTAAAGGGTTTCCAGAGGCAAATTTAGTTACCAATATAAAAACAGCATAAGAACCTGCTAGGCAGAATGAATGAGCATGGTATTTAGAATCAGATACATCTAGATCTGTAAATATCACCCACTGCTACCAGAGAGAAAAGCACGAGCAATTAAGTAACCTATCCATTCCTCAGTTTCCATATCTGATATCTAAGGAAAATATCTCAGAGTTGTTGTGAGGTTTAAAGGCAAAAATATAAGCCAATATATCAATCATTAAGTATTAATATTAAAATCCTAAATTTAAATGTTTAAAAATCTTGATAGAGATTTGAGTTCAAGATGGATGACTGAGTATAGATGTTTATTTCCCCTTTTCCTCCCAAAAATAATCGTAAATGATTTTTTAAAGCTAAAACCCCCAAGAGCAAATAAAATGAGAAAGGATTCCTCAGCAGATTTGAAGTTCCTAAATATAGAAAGTAAGTAGAAGAAGACTGACAGAAGGAGCTGAGGGAAGGAAACCATGGGCTATTTATGACACACAGAGAAAAGGATAAATAAGGTTGTGGGTTGTGGGGTGGGTAGAGCCAGCTTAACCTACATATCTTTACAGAAGATCTAGATTCAGAGAAAAGAAATGGTGGAAGGTAAGTGGTGGGGTAGAAGCGGGACCCGGTGAACAATGGAGAAATGCTATCCATACTTTGAGGGAAGATGCTGCTGACTTTCGAATCCCATTAGCTACTGAATCAATTTAGTGCAAGCTTAAACTAATGACACTTTCAAATACACAACACTTCAGAATTCCTCCTGAAGAAGTTACTTGAAAATACCCTCCAGCAAAACAAGGAAGTGAAGCATAAGAGGAAAATTTATGGGATTCAGAAAAAAGAGGAGGCAAACTAGAATAGCAAAGGACAGAACCAAGGTGACAGCTGGCAGCACCGGGTCCAGACAAGAGCATAAAGACAACAGACCCTGGAGGAAGATGTGCAAAAAGGGGACAACATACATTAGAGGGTATGAATGATAACCTGGAAACTGAAGAATATTTTTAAAAGCACAAAATGCAAGGGAGGAAAAATTATGAGAAAACCAAACACTAAAATAAAATTATATCTGAAATATGAAACAGCAGTTAATCCAAATTCTAAGAGAAGATCAATGAGTGTCAAGAATAAAAATACAATGGATTTTAAGCAAGAGCCAGAATGAGCAAGAAACTGAAGGCATTGGTGAAAAGGTCTCATGATTATTTTCCTAATAAGAAAATAGCAGGATAAACCAGCATGGAGTTCCAGGGCAAGGGGACTAGAGAAGCAGGCACAGTCCAAATATGCAGCAAACTCTAATGTGGAATGATGGATAAAATGTGGAAAAGAACCCCTCTGAACAATCATCTGTGAGTGAAACAGAAGTCACAATACTGGAACCATGAAGAAAGAAAAGGAATCCTAGCACACCACTTGCTTTGCAATGAGGAATATTCCCATAGTCGTAATAATATAAATGTCAACTACCAGCTTTCAACTTTGATGATCAACCAACAGCAAAATATGGAAATATTAATTGTGATTAAAAAACAGCAAATGTTTTCAAACTTCCCAATTTAAAAGTAAAACTAGATTAACAGGAATAGGAAGGAGGAGGCTGAAAGCAGAAGCAGAAGCACAGGTAGGAGCCCTAATTTATTCATCCAACAAACTGAGGAGCCAATAGCTAATGGAACAAGAGACTGAAGTTAAGTATATATTATATGTATTATTGTTTGCAAGGGTTAAACAACTGAGGAACTGAGGAACTAATATAACAATATTAAGCAAGGTAGATAAAGTTGGCGAGACTGGAAAGTGAGCTAAATCTGATGTGTTATTACAGGAAGTTGACAATAATGCCTACAGCTGATAAGAAAAGGAGTGGCACAAATAAACTACATGAGGAATGGAAGAAACTAAAGTCTTTGACCCCTGAGAGCAGGCCTAGATGGGAATGGGTGGGAATGGGTGAGTACATTCAGGAATTACCTATATTCATAGCCAACCCTTTTGTTCTATTTTATTTTCTGTTCATATGCTTCTTAATTTAGATAAAAGAATTAATATAAATAATGAAGACAGTGAAATGTGCTATCTGGAGCTAATGTTTCTTAGTAACAAAAGTGAAATGATGTATAAAATTGTTTACATTGTTGAAAAGAGCAACAAACACAAAAGCCAATTTTTGTGTATTTCTAATTTATTTTTTAAAGCATTCTTCAAGTGTGGCTATTCCTCCCCTAGACATTTGAATCTGAATAAAATAAAAAATGGATTTAATAGTCATAGTTGAGGTAAGGGGGCTGTGTCTCAAAGGAGCCATGGCTTCTTGATTTTTTTTTTTTTAAACTGTTCAGTGTTGGCTTAACATCGGTCACTTTTTCTGATAGGTTGTCACTACGATAGACTCACAGAATTGCTATGCTTATAAAAGCACCTAGGGGAAGTTACCTGATTACAAAGAAGAAGGATAACTCTTCCAAACAAGCAATGTACAGAAGAGAATGCACAAAAGTGAGTTTAGGGGATTCCAAAGGGAAATTCCTGCTAGGTGTCTAGCATAGGCAAAAACAGATGATTTCCAATATCAAGCTCAACAGAAAATCATACTTAGATTAGTTGACCATTAAAGGTGGAGTCATTGCTTTATACCTCGGGTTTTTATTTTTTTTGGCTAAAGCTACTGAAGCAAATAGACCTTAGAAGCTTAAAATCTGTTTTACCTTAGTTACTTCACACAGATTTTCTTTGAAACATGGGACTTTCCATAAAAGCCCCTTGTCATTTCTTTCCATAGTAAACCATTCTTCAGATAAAGCCATTATACTTTATAATACTCCAGTCTTCTGTATATCATACACAGTGTAGGCACTGAAGCAAGTTTCCAATAAAATGGCACTAAACACCAGTATTCACATGAATTTACCTCAGTAATTTAAACAAAGCATTTGGGGGGGTCCCAATTTTCAGGATATTTAAATCAACTTTTCACATTAATGGTATATGCAATTATGCCACTGAAGTCAGAATCATAGCTGAATTTTAAAATCTATAATGATTTTCCTCATTGCACAAAATTATCTCATTTTATCAGAGATAATTTAGCCATCCTATGGCTATGGATTTGCTTCCCACTCTTTCTTACTAGAAATCTCATTAAATAAGGATCTAGCCATGCAGTAGGTATAATCAGCAGGTAAGGTTAAGCTAGAGAGGCTACTTCCTTCTACCTACACCAAAGATGAGTAACTTGTCAAAGCACGACCAAATATATTTGTCTTTAGTCAACTACTCATAAAATCTGCAAACTTTCAGTATGTTCAACAGTCCTTATGATTTTTCTTTTCTTTCTAGGATGGAGCTTTTTCACAGACTATATATTTATGAGAAATACTAATGCAATGAATGATACGATAATATCAATTGTTAGAAAAATTTCCCAAAATACATATAATAGAGAAATGAATGAGAATTGACACCTCAGATAATAAATAGAAAGGTAGACTGCTAGAGTCTGAGGAACTATTTTTGCAAAATGGTGCCAGACTCTTACTCTTATGTAGGAATCATCATTTCAATATTTTATAGATATCATTCCATTCAAAATTATATTCTCTTTATCAGGACAGTACAAGATTCTAAATTATCATTTTAAATAAATTTCTTTATTGTATAGTATGGCATAATAACCAGTTGGAAGATAATCTCCATTTCACTTGAAAGTTGTCTATTCTTTTAACTTAATAACAGAAGCATCCCTACCTTAAATTACATACCTTTGTTTTTGGCAAAGATATTTTTAGTTCAACTTGGTTAAGCAAACATTTAGCCTTAACTATTGCAAAGTAGGGCTATATACACATGGAAGTTTCAAACATGAAGCAAAGAAATGCAAGAAAGTTGAGAAATATGTTTCTCATACATACTGATGGGTATTTTACAGCAAAGTCTCTCAGGAGTACAAATTTGAGGTTATGTATTAAAACCTTAATACTCTTTGATCCAGCAATTCCATGAGTTTAGCTGATAAGCTTAAGCTTAGCTTAATAAGAAGGGGAATGCATATACAAAATATTCACTATATGACACATTTTTAATTTCCCCTTTAAATGCACATGTCAAAATATTTTTTCCTTTTGCTACTCTCTTCACTTTGGGGTCATGTACATGACATCGCTGTAAAACAAATTTACTAAGGGACAGAGTAGTTTAGAGGACTAAACAGTAGTTTAGAGAGGCCTTACTGGGGGAAAATTCTGAAAGTTTTGTAAAGAAAAGGAAAAGATCATGAAGAAAAGAGAAAAATATCACTATCATAAGAAAATAGAAAAAAATTTCTCTCCCATATCCTCCACTGACAAACTATAGGATTCACGGTATATAAGAATCACATGCATCTGCAGTAGCTATGTCTACACTGAAGCTCATAAATCACTTATTACAGAAAATACAATAGCTTCAGGGATTACAGTATAAACATTCAGAAGAAATGCTACTTTGCAACAAATCCAAAAGAAAAGGCTCCCACATAGTCACGACTAATAATCAAGTTTTAAGGAAGCAGCTAGCATTTTGTATAGTTACCAGAGTACATTTTCTTTTCATATTGAGTATAATGTTATGAAATTTGTAAAAGCACCTACCCATTTATTTCAAATATTCTCAAGAATGTTGGGTGAGGTAGGGAAGGGTAATAGGAGAATGGTAATAGGAGAGGAAATAGGAAGATGGACAGATGGGAATAATATAACTCCACAGGCCAATTATGTCTGTCAAAACCCATAGAATTGTTTATTTTTTTTAAAGATTTTATTATTATTTGACAGAGATCACAAGTAGGCAGAGAGGCATGCAGAGAGAGGGGAGGAAGGGAAGCAGGCTCCCTGTTGAGCAAAGAGCCAGATGTGGGGCTTGATCCCAGGACCTGGGACCACAACCCAAGCCGAAGGCAGAGGCTTTAACCCACTGAGCCACCCAGCCGCCCCCATAGAATTGTTTATTAAAAGGATAAATTTTAGGGGCACCTGGGTGGCTCAGTGGGTTAAAGCCTCTGCCTTCGGCTCAGGTCATGATCTCAGGGTCCTGGGATCGAGCCCCGCATCAGGCTCTCTGCTCAGCAGAGAGCCTGCTTCCTCCTCTCTCTCTGCCTGCCTCTCAGCCTACTTGTGATCTTTGTCAAATAAATAAATAAAATCTTTAAAAAAAAAGGATAAATTTTATAGTGCATAAATTATACTTCAATAAACCTGGCTTACAAAAAGAAGTAAATTGTCCAAGAAAACTTAGATTAAGAATTCATCAAATTCCTTAAAATGACAATTGCTGAAATGACTAAGATTAAAGTTCAATTCATAGTAAGTGTGATGAAATATTTTAAAACTTGATTTTTTTTTTAAACTTGATTTTTTAAGTTCAAAAGTTTTAACTTAAATGCTCTATTTTGGATTATGAGGTATCATCCCTGTCAAGCTAAAGTTTAACTAGGTTATAAATGTCAATTGTTACTAAGGCAAACTTGGTCTCCGTGGCCTATCAGTTAACTAACTGCATAATAATTGATTTAAACAAGCTCCTAAACTGAAAAGCAAGAGAAGAGATTTTTCATCCAAGAATAAAGTGAAAAGATTGTGTCACAATCAAGAGAAAGACAGAACTTCGTTGGTGGTAGTGGTAGTGTTAGTTTTTTTACTCTCAAAGAACCAATGTGCACTCCCCCATTCACTTTTCTTTCTCATGCAGAAGACATTAGAGGCCCAACTGGTTGAACAGAACTGACATAAACAATACTTTCACAAACTAAGGAAGAGGTGACTGCAAGAACAATTCCTTAGCTGAAAATCCCACTGCCATAGTTGAGAGAAGAAAACATCAGCTACTTTGACAATGAATCTTGGAAGTCTAGGAGGAATTTACAAAAGAAAATTCTACTAAAATGTTTTGTTGACTAAAGTATTAAACTTTTTAAGAAAAAGATTTGTAAGAATGGCATGTAATTGTATTCTAAAGTGCTTCCCTTTAAAAACGTCCATCAAGTATCAAGTCCTTGAAAGACAAAACTATTAAAACTGACTTAAGAATAAGTAGATAACACGAATAGTCATATATCCATTAAAAAAATTAAGTATGTTTAAAAATCTTCCAACAACAGGTGCTGGGGTGGCTCAGTCAATTAAGCATCTGACTCTGGATTTTGGCTCAGGTGATGATCTCAGGGTTGTGAGATTAAGCCCCACGTTGGCTCCACACTAGGCATAGAGCCTGCTTAAGAATTCTCTCCACCTCCCCCTGCCACCACTCCCATACACTCTCATAAAAAACAAAAACAAAAACAAAAACAACTTCTATCAAGTAAAACTCTGGGCCCAGATGGTTTCACTGGTGAATTATACCAAATATTTAAGGAAGAAATTGTTTCAATTCTACACATTCTCTTTCAGAATACTAGAAGTGGAGGGAAAACTCATTTGCTGAGGCTAGTATTACTGTTAGTACCAAAACCAGACACATTTTAAAAAAAGAAAAAAATAGACAACTATCCTTCAAGAGCATAAATATATCATGAACACATTCCAAAATCATTAAATATTCTTCAAAAATTCAGTTTTAGTAACTGCAAAATAATCCATGATATTAGATATACCTTAATCCTTTTTCTTATTATTGGACGTTGTCCTCAAGTATTCATTTCTTCTTTTTCTCCACTCCAAAGTTGATGTACTAATTCCTGTGTAGTAAGACAGAGCCTGATTTGGTTCTCTCTGCAGGGAATTCGTAATTGAGAGACTAAGAAAAGTAGATTACTTACCTTGCAAGCTATGTCCTTTAGGGGCCTATGGAGCAGCCGTTTTAGAGTTCTATGTACTGGTGAGCAAAAGTACAGAGAGAACCTGGAGAATGGACCAAAAAAGGTGTTTTCTAAGTTTTTAATATTTATTTTTATTAATACTATCCTAAAGGTACACACAGGTTTCTAGAGCAAAGCGGTTTAATTATTATTTACTTTATGACAACCTCGTGATTCCTCTGTACCTCATTTCTTAGGACAATGTGATGAGCACTATATGTTATCCAACACAAACATAAGGTATATATCATAGGCAAGAAAGCCAGAACAGTGAATCCAAGTGATAAAATACACATTGTCCACTTTACCTCCAGATAGGAAAAAAGCCTGCTTCTTGGGAAAGATCCTGAGTTCCCATTTAAACATGCTGGAATACAAATGAATTTATTCAGAGGAAAGATAAAACTATTGTTTTCAGCTTTACAACCTAGGGATGTCTCCACATCCCAAATCTCACCTTGTATCCTGAAATCCAAATACATATCTCTGGAATTAGGTAAATCTCTCTGAAGTTCTGAGTTTTAAATTACCTTCCACTTTTTCAGTCAGAACCTAGGTTTCAGTAAAATTTGCTCAGAAAAATCCCTAACCACAAAAACAAAAAATACTTCCTCTATAGCCCCACAAAAACCAAGCATAGACAAGAGATGGCCACACATCAAACAACAATATAAAGAACACAGCTGTTCTGGATACTGGTGGGTTTTTTTTTTTTCCCCTGGTTTTCTGTTTGGGCTCTCAAGGAACCAGCTATACTTGTACTCTTAGGTTACATGAAATATCTGTGAATGACTGTAACAATCACTTTCCCCCATTTCTTTAGCTAGCTACAGTGGGTTTCAGATGCATGAAGCAAAATGACCCAAAATGAGAAGAGATATTTAAGTTGTTTCTAATTTTTTGTTAACCTGAAAATATATGTGAAATATATATTTAAAAGATGATGGACTATATATTAAATGACATATATTCTTTAAAGTTCCTGACATCTATTAATAAATTGATTTCCAGGAAAGCTGCAAAAAGTTTATAATCATATAGAATGTGCAAGGGCTCATTTTATCACATTATCTCTTAACACTGAATATCAACACTTAAGACTGCTATTTGAGTTATAAAAGTGCCATCTCATTGTATGACTTTACAGTTCTACAACTAAAAGTAGCTAGGTATTATCATGCAATGATTATTTGCCTATGCTACAATCTATTCCTTGCCAACTGTGAGGCATGAATCTGTTGATTTTTGTGCCTACAACACATTATATATTGTAGTTTATAACACAGTTTCCTATATAATACTGCATGCATGCTCATCACTTTTGTCTAGCTTCAAAAAACATAATAATGAGGTTGGAATGTAATTATATAAAACATACAAATTAAATTAGTAGTAATTCAGTTGTGTTCTAGAACCAGGTCTTATCAACTTGGGAAAAGATAATTATTAAATAATTTAGGAATTTTGCCACATGATTTTAAACTCTTAATATATTGAAATCAGCCATGGTGGGAGTTTTTACACCATAAGATTCAGCAAAAGCTATAAATCATGGTTTCCCTACTCTAACCTCACAGAAAGCCAGTTTACCAGTGTACCACTGGAAGAATTTACATTTAGTCATTCCATTCAATATTATGAATTTCACATCTTCTTTTTCTGAGATTTTAGAAGAGTTATGTAGCTGGATTTATTTTAGCCTTATATATTATTTATATATAATTCTTAGTTTATAATTTATTAGCTATTAGAATGGCTTTTTTCCATTAAATTATCAAATAACCAAAAAAAATGACCTTTTTGCATTTCCCCCCCCCCACCCGGATAATGTACTGGATCCCCTTATTAGTTCAAATAGGTTTCCCAATAATTCTCTTGGGTTTCCTAGATTATTAAATCATATGAAAATTATGATAATTAAATGTTTTCTTTTCTAAAAGATACACTTCTTTATAATTGCTTCATTTCTTATTCAACTACCTAGAGTTTCTGGAAATGTGCAAAATAATATGAGTAGAGGACATACTTGCCTTCCTCCTTGTGGTGTTTCATTGTTTACTATAATGTTCACTTTTAGGTTGAAGTGGGTCCTCTTTATTATATTTCTATTCCAAATTTCACGTTGTAGTATGTAGTGAGTGGTGGTACATTTATTGGTAATGGTGGTTGTTTTATGGTTTTCATAGTTGTTTTAAATCAGAAATAAGTTCTACGAATCTGTATGCTAGTGGATAAGAGCATAGTTCTAGAGTCATATCTCCTGGGTTCATGTTCTTGCTTTGCTATTTTTTTGTTGTGCAGCACTAAGTTATTTAAACTATCTGTGCCTTAATTTCCTTTTCTGTCAAACTGGTAAAATGAGAATAACAGTGCTTATTTCTTTTTTTTTTTTTTTAAGATTTTATTTATTTATTTGACAGACAGAGATCACAAGTAGGCAGAGAGGCAGGCAGAGAGATAGGAGGAAGCAGGCTCCCTGCTGAGCAGAGAGCCCGATACAGGGCTCGATCCCAGGACCCTGGGATCATGACCTGAGCTGAAGGCAGAGGCTTTAACCCATTGAGCCACCCAGGTGCCCCAACAGTACTTATCTCTTTGTGGGTTCGAGAATTCAACAAGCTAATGTGTATGGAGAACTTGCCTGACAATTTAAGCTTTTAATGAAAATTAGAAATTATTATTATTATATATAAATTAAATATATAAATTATTATAACTTATTATTAATATCATCAGGAAACCTTTTAAAATTATAACTTTTCTCTACTTTAACATGTTGAAATTTATTTTTTTTAGTATTACCCTTGCATTCCTGGGACAGAACATACTGAGTTGTGTCAATTTCTTTTAATAACTAGTTGATGTTAACTTGCTAGTAAGCTTTTGTTTTCCTTGCAAAAATAGATTATTCTATAGTTAGGGGAAGGTCTAAAACAGATATTGGTATTAGCATTCTTTTGTCTTTATAACACGAATCTGGGTTAAATTATAGACTTTTTTACTCTGAAACCATTTACATGGCATTTATCTTTTTCATCCTAATATTATATAAATTTTCCTATAATGTCATTGAAAATTTTGTCTTTTTTTTATCAAATATACTAAAGTTTTATGTATGTTATAGGGTTTGCTCCAAGTAAAAAATCTCTGTAAGTTACTTATTACTTCTATTTTATATTTCCCAATTTATTAATGTGTTTATTTTTATCATCTGTTTCTTTCATCTTTCTATTGGCCTATGTGTTTCTCTATTTCTAATTTCTCTACCTGAGTGCTCAGCTCATTTATTTTCATACTTCCTTGATTAGTAACAAAGAATGATTTATTGCATCCTTAAAATGCATATTGAATTATCTGAGTCATTTTTCATTTATAATTTAAAAAATTAAATACACCAGTGATAGTACATTATGAAAAGTCCTGCTGTATCTTCCACTTAACACTTATAAATGTGAATATTCACTATTAACCTTTAAAAATCAGAATTAACCCAAAACTGGAAGCAACTGTGATGGTCTTCAATGGGCAAATGAATAAACATACTATGGCACATTTATATTATCAAATATTATTCAGTGAAAAAAAGGAAACTGTTAATCTAAGCAACAACATGGATAAATGTTATATGCAACTGTTTAAATGGAAATTGTCTAAAAGAAAGCAGGAAGTTTCAAAATGATATATTCTCTAGTATATGATATCAGAATTCCCCCATGAAATTCTTACAAAGACAAAAGTATGGAGACAGAAAATAGATCAGTGATTGTCATGGGCTTGAGTTGGTGGGATGTTAACAGTGAAGCACTGGAGACTTTTTAGGGCCTGGAAACTTCTGTATGGTACTATAATGTTGGATACATGACATTGTGCATATGTGGAGACAAAAATCTCCAGAGCAATGAATGACCAAAGATGCACATCTAGTCCTTATAATAATTTAGAACCTCAAAGATAAAGTCCTAAATGCTTTCACGAAGTGGGGGGGAATGTATTACAAAGAAATGGGCATCATTTTAATATAATATATCTCAATAAGCTGCATCTCAGAAAACAATGGAGCAATCATTTTCAAGTTCTGAGAGAAAATTTATGAGAACTAAAATTCAATGTATAGGTATATACATGAAATTAGATGAAAAATAAAAACATTTCAAGTGTGCATAAATTCCACAGAATTTACCTTTTGTTCTAATCTCCCATTCTCATCCTTCCTTAGGAAATTACTTGGAAGTCATTAGAAGCCAGGGAAGGAGTAAATTAAAAAAATAAACAAGCAAAACAGTAGATAATTCAGGAAAGAGTGAACTCAACAAGGGGAAGTTCTGAATGACCAGAAGCCAAGAGGAGCTGAGTAACTACACAGACTGGAGCAAGAAAATAAAAGGTCCTGGTGTGTGTCAGCAGAAATCAAAAGGGGAACAATTTAAATCACCAGTATGACTGAAATGGTTAAAAAATAACAGAACTAGGGTTAATAACATATTATCATGTACTTGAAAGTTTGCTGAGTAGATATTAAGCATCCTCACCACACACACAGAGTTAACTATGTTAAGTATGTGAGGTGATAGATGTATTAATTATCTTGATGTTAGTAATCATTCTACAATAAACATGTGTATCAAATCATCACACTGTATACTTTAAATACATAAAATTATATTTATCAGTGATTACTCAGTAAAATCCAAATAAATACAATAAAAGTCCTTGAGACTATGATGAAGATTCATTTTACCTCCATGCTAGCAATAGAATTAAAGAGTTAGGACACTGAGTCACTTTAAAGGGTGGGGGGGACTGTTTCCTTTGCTGTGCAAAAGCTTTTGATCTTGATGAAGTCCCAATAGTTCATTTTTTCCCTTGCTTCCCTTGCCTTTGGCGTTGTTCCTAGGAAGAAGTTGCTGCGGCTGAGGTCGAAGAGGTTGCTGCCTGTGTTCTCCTCAAGGATTTTGATGGATTCCTTTCTCACGCTGAGGTCCTTCATCCATTTTCAGTCTATTTTCGTGTGTGGTGTAAGGAAATGGTCCAATTTCAGAGTGGGAAAAGATATTTGCAAACGACATATCAGATAAAGGGCTAGTATCCAAAATCTATAAAGAGCTTAGCAAACTCAACACCCAAAGAACAAATAATCCAATCAAGAAATGGGCAGAGGACATGAACAGACATTTCTGCAAAGAAGACATCCAGATGGCCAACAGACACATGAAAAAGTGCTCCACATCACTGGGCATCAGGGAAATACAAATCAAAACCACAATGAGATACCACCTCACACCAGTCAGAATGGCTAAAATGAACAAGTCAGGAAATGACAGATGCTGGCGAGGATGTGGAGAAAGGGGAACCCTCCTACACTGTTGGTGGGAATGCAAGCTGGTGCAACCACTCTGGAAAACAGCACGGAGGTTCCTCAAAATATTGAAAATAGAGCTACCTTATGACCCAGCAATTGCACTACTGGGTATTTACCCTAAAGATACAAATGTAGTGATCCAAAGGGGCACATGTACCCGAATGTTTATAGCAGCAATGTCCACAATAGCCAAGTTATGGAAAGAACCTAGATGTCCATCAACAGATGAATGGATAAAGAAGAAGTGGTATATACATACAATGGAATACTATGCAGCCATCAAAAGAAATGAAATCTTACCATTTGCGACGACATGGATGGAACTAGAGCATATTATGCTTAGCGAAATAAGTCAACTGGAGAAAGACAACTATCACAAGATCTTCCTGATATGAGGAAGTGGAGATGCAACGGGGGTGGGAGTTAAGGTGGTAGGAAAAGTAAAAATGAAAGAAGATGGGATCGGGAGGGAGACAAACCAAAAGAGACTCTTAATGTCATAAAACAAACTGAGGGGGGTGGGGGGGAGAGGGGTTGGGAGAGGGTGGTGCAGTTACATTATATGTTTAAATAAAGCTTAAATTTAAAAAAAAAAAAGGTGGGGGGGAAAGGTTCTCCAGTAAATAATATTTACTATCTACATAAAATAGTTATTATTTATTAGTTATCAGCTTTCAGAAATAAATCTATGAATAAAGTACAATAGACTTATTTTCAACATTATCACTTTCTATAATCCAATTGGATAGATAAAAGACTGCCTGGATTAGCCACTGTGTGATCTGTTTTGTTTCACTTTTACCTGTCTCTATCTTTTTACGCTATCTCCTGGGCGAATTCTTTCAACTACATTTTCCAGCCCTTCAACTGAATTGTTTTCTCTCAATTATATTTTTTCAATTTCTAAAAGAAAGAGGAGAGCTCACTGACAAAGTAAAAGTGTAGCTAACATGCTGGAAGGTGAAAGTGAAGAGAGGAGGTAGAGAGAAGGGTGGTGGGACACTCATTTTCTTCTCTAGTTCTAAAAGGATACAGAACTTTTGGCTACATATATTGGAAAAGAAAATAGAAGTATAAGCAAATGATTTCATATTGGGAAGTTAGCAATTTGCATCTTTCATAATATACGACCAGTAAATACATTCTAAGATTGACTCATTGATACATGGACTCAAAGGAGCATTATTAAGCTATATGGAGGCAACAATCTAAGGACCTAAAAGCAGAAATAATTTTAAAGGTGCCTTGTGAGCATAGAATTGCAAGGCAGTTATGCAGATTGGAGGACTGTCACATTTCAGTATAACTTACATTGGATTCAGAATTATTTTTATAGTATCCATTTTCACTTTGATATAAGAAAAAATGAAAAATTGAAAACTCTACTTGATTATTTCACTTAGTAATATGAATTTAAGATTCATCCTTGTATTCTCATGGCTTTATAGCTCCTTTCTTTTTTAGCACTAAATAATATTCCATTACCTTGAATTTCCATAGTTTATCTATTCACCTACCAAAGGACATCTTGGTTGCCTCCATGTTTTAGTAGTCACGAGTAAAACTGCTACAAACGTCTGTCCATGTGCAGGTTTTTATGTGGACGTAAGTTTTCAACACCTTTGGATAAACATAACGGAGTGCAATTGCTGAAAAGCTAAATAATGGGGGGGAGACAAGATGGCGGAGAAGTAGGAGGCACTGTTTCAACTGGTCCCCTAAAGTGAGCTGATTATCTACTAAAGCATTCTGATCACACATGAAATCAGCCTGAGATTAGAATTATACACTTCCAGATCTTCTGTGGGGGCAGAAGAACCCAGTAAACAGGTAAAGCGGAGTGGGAACATCGGACTGATATCTGAAGATAAACAAAAGGGGGAGGGAGCCACCAGAAGTGACCCATTGGAAAGTAATACCCAAATATGAGAGTGCCCTATGATTGGGGACCAGCATTAACTTGGAGTCTGCCTGAAATCACTCAAAAAGAGCAAAATATCTTAAGGGGAAATTGGTTGAATCTGGCAGTTAGGGACACAGGCTTACACCCATGGACCCAAGACAGCCACCGCTGGCGCTGTGCCAGACAGAGTGCAGTGAAGAAGTCAAGAGTTGGTCCCTGAGCCACCAGTTCCTGTGACAGCATTTGGGTGGTAGCGTGTGTGAGTCTGGTGTGGACACCAGCCAGCACTCTCTAGAACCACAGCCTTTTGCACTCTGCACGCACACTGGGCAAAAGGGGTCTGAATCACACTCCACACCCTCCCCCGAGAGAGGTTCGTGCAGGCACTAGCCAGTGCTCTCTAGGACCAGCAAGAGTCTGAACACTCCCAGCCCAGGCCAGCATGAAAATTTCAGTGGGCTATCTCTGGTTGGGACCTCTCCAGCAGTCTGGACCTGCCCAGACAGCCACAGCAGAGGCAGCCGCTGGAAGCCAGCTCTCTGGACTAATACTTCTCATGGTTTTGGTAGCACCGGGGTACAAGCAGGAGCTCCTGCGACCACTGAGACTGTGACTGGGGACTTGCTCTGCTGGTGGCAGAGGGCAAGTTTATGTGCTCTAGGGTACCCAGAGGGGAACAGATTAAGGCTTCTCTCTGAGACCAAGGTCTGGGCACAGTCTGCTTTCCTCTAAACCTCCAAAGAACTGCCAAAAGCCACCAAGGGGAGGAAAAACAAGCAAGCAAGCAAAAAAACAACAAAAAAACATCCAGAAGACAAAAGCCTGAAAAACCAGTTTTCTCAGAGCCCAGCCCCCTGAGAGGGGGCAGGAGGATTCAACTCTATCAAAACTGCCTGAAAAACCACGTGGCAGGCCTCTCCCCCAGAAAAGCACCCCCCCCCAAAAAATAATAATAAAATAAAGAGGACAACCACCACTACTTCATAGATACAATTTTATTTTTAATTCATTCCCACTATTCTCGTTCTTTTAATTTTTTAAATAATTTTTTAACCTATTTACCATCACAGTGAGATATTCAGTAAAACAAATTCCATAATAACCTTTAACTTGAACTTTTTTGATACATATACCTGCGTTTTTCTTTTGCTTTTCTATTTTTTTCAATATTCATATAAAGATAAGCTTCAAAGTAACCCTCTTTCCCCAGTCAATACTACCCCTATACATAAATCAGTTTTAATCCCCCTTTATCTCAGGAAAGTTGAGCCCTTTAACAAAGACATCAAGATGCACCCAGGAAAAATCAAAATAACCTTTCTCGCCCACACTGAGAATTTATAAACACCCTCCCATCTTTTTCTTCTGTCAGTGTTTTGTGTATTTGTTTTTGTTCTGGTTGTATATAAATCTTATACTTGGGGTTCATTTTGGCTGGGTTCTTCTTTTTTTTTTTTCTTCTTGTCATTCACTTTTGTCAGTCTTTTTGTTTGTGTTTTTGTTTGTATACTTTAAAAATCTTACCTTTGGGGCCCATTCAGGCTGGGTCTTCTCTTTTTTTTCTTTTTTCTTTTTTTTTTTTTCCTGTCTCTATCTCTCTCTCTCACTCTCTTTTCCTTTTTCTTTCTTTTTGCTGGAGACTCCCAGTTGCTCAGAAGCGTTCCAGGGTGCACCTTGCCTGGACAACGGTTAATACATTCAGCTACACATCCCCTCAGCCATCTCTCACCAAAATGACTAGGAGGAGGAATGCCCAATAGAGGAAAAATTCAGAGACTGTGCCCTCTCCATCAGAGCTATTGGGTATGGACATAAATAGTATGTCGGGAAGGGAATTCAGGCTAACACTTATCCAGGCAATGGCTAGGTTGGAGAAAGCCATAAATGACAAAATGGAATTGATTAGGGCAGAAGTGAAAGCCACCAAGGAAGATGTTAACAATGCTATTAATGAGTTCCAATCTAATCTAAATTCTCTAACAGCTAGGGTAACTGAGGCAGAAGATAGAATTAGTGATCTAGAGGACAAACTTATAGAGAAAAAGGATCAGGAGCAGGCCTGGAACAAACAGCTTAGAAGCCATGAAAACAGAATTAGGGAAATAAATCAGCCCATGAAACGTTCCAACATCAGAATTATTGGAATCCCTGAGGTGGAGGAGAAAGAAAGAAGACTAGAGGATATTGTTGAACAAATTCTCCATGAAAATTTTCCCAATCTCGGGAATGGAACCAGTGTTCATGTCCGAGAGACAGAAAGGTCTCACCCCAAGATCACAGAATCTAGAAAGACCTCAAGACACCTGATTGTGAAAATGATGAATCATAGTTTTAGAAAGGAACTCTTGAAAGCAGCTAGGGGGAAGAGATTCCTTACATACAGAGGAAGGCCCATCAGAAAAACATCAGACCGGTCCACAGAAACCTGGCAAGTCAGAAAGGGCTGGCAAGATGTATTTAGGGCACTAAATGAAAAGAACATGCAGCCAAGAATACCTTATCCAACAAGACTGACATTCAAAGTGGATGGAGAGATAAAGAGTTTCCAAGACCACTAAGGTTTAAAGAGTATGTGACCACCAAGCTGGCACTACAAGAAATATTAAGGAGGGTTCTATAAAAGAGGAAAAAAAAAAGAATATCATTGAACAGAAATTTATGAAGACAATCTATAGAAACAAAGACTTCACAGGTAACACGATATCAATAAAAACATATCTCTCAATAATCACTCTCAATGTGAATGGCCTAAATGCACCCATAAAATGGCAAAGGGTTGCAGACTGGATAAAACGACAGGACCCATCCATATGTTGTCTACAAGAGACCAATTTTGAACCTAAGGATACAACCAGATTGAAAGTGAAGGGATGGAGAAGCATCTTTCATGTCAATGGGCCTCAAAAGAAGGCTGGGGTAGCAATTCTCATATCAGATAAATTAGATTTTAAACTAAAGACTGTAGTCAGAGATACAGAAGGACACTACATCATTCTTGGTCTATCCCAAGAAGATCTAACAATTGTAAATATTTATGCCCCCAATATGTCTACATAAGACAAATGTTAATCAAGATAAAGAGTCATATTGATATGAATACACTAATAGTAGGGGATCTTAACATGCCACTCTCGTTAATGGTTTGAAACTGGAACTCAACTACAAGAAAGTGTTTGGAAGGAATTCAAACACTTGGAAGCTAAAGACCACCCTGCTTAAGAATGTTTGGATCAACCAGAAAAGCATAGAAGAATGTATACAATTCATTGGAACTAATGAGAAGGAAGACATTTCGGTCCAAAACCTATGGGATACAGCAAAGGCGGTCCTAAGAGGGAAATACATAGCCATCCAAGCCTCCCTCAAAAAAAAAGAAAAATCCAGAATACACCAACTATCTTTAGACCTTAAAGAACTGGAGAATCAACAACAACTTAAGTGAACCCCACATGGAAGAAGGGAAATAATCAAGATTAGAGCAGAGATCAATGAGATAGAAACTAGAAATACAGTAGATCACATCAATGAAACTAGAAGCTAGTTTTTTTAAAGACTCAATAACATCGATAAACCACTGGCCAAACTAATCCAGAAGAAAAGAGAGAAGACCCAAATTAATAAAATTATGAATGAAAAGGGAGAGATCACAACTAACAACAAGGAAATAGAAATAATCATCAGAAATTATTATCAACAGTTATATGCCAATAAGTTAAGCAACCTATATGAAGTGGATACATTCCTGGAAAACTATAAACTTCCAAAACTGAATCAGGAAGAAACTGACAACCTGAATAGACCAATATCTAGTAATGAGATTGAAGCAGTGATCAAAAACCTCCCAAAAAACAAGAGCCCAGGACCTGACGGATTCCCTGGGGAATTCCACCAAACTATCAAAGAAGAAATAATACCTATTCTCCTGAAGCTGTTTCAAAAAATTGAAGCAGAAGGAAAACTTCCAGACTCTTTTTATGAAGCCAGCATTACCCTGATCCCCAAACCAGGCAAAGACCCCACCAACAAAGAGAATTTCAGACCAATATCCCTGATGAATATGGATGCTAAGATTCTCAACAAGAGCCTAGCTAATTAGGATCCAACAGCACATTAAAAAGATTATCCACCATGACCAGGTGGGATTCATCCCTGGGTTGCAAGGGTGGTTCAACATTCACAAATCAATCAATGTGATAGAACAAATCAATAAGAGAAAAGAAAAGAACTGCACGGTCCTCTCAACTGACACAGAAAAAGCATTTGACAAAATCCAGCATCTGTTCCTGATTAAAATGCTTCAAAGTATAGGGATAGAGGGAACATTCCTCAACTTCATAAAATCTATCTATGAAAAACCCACAGCAAATATCATCCTCAATGGGAAAAAGCTGACAGCCTTCCCTTTGAGGTCAGGAATACGACAAGGATGTCCACTCCCTCCATTATTATTCAACACAGTATTAGAAGTCTTAGCAACAGCAATCAGACAACAAAGAGAAAGAAAATGTATTCAAATTGGCACTGAAGAAGTAAAACTCTCTCTCTTCGCAGATGACATGATATTTTATATGGAAAACCCAAAAGATTCCATCTTCAAACTACTAGAACTCATACAGCAATTTAGTAATGTGGCAGGATGCAAAATCAATGTACAGAAATCAGTTGCTTTCTTATACACTAACAATGAAAAAATAGAAAGGGAAGTTAGAGAATTGATTCCATTTACTATAGCACCAAGAACCATAAGATACCTGGGAATAAACCTAAACAAAGAGGTAAAGGATCTGTACTTGAGGAACTACAGAACACTCTTGAAAGAAATTGAAGAAGACACAAAAAGATGGAAGACCATTCCACGTTCATGGATCCAAAGAATAAACATTGTTAAAATGTCTATACTGCCTACAGCAATCTATACTTTCAATGCCATCCAATCAAAATTTCACAGGCATTCTTCAAAGAACTGGAGCAAACAGGTGAGGATGAAGAGAAAGGGGAACCCTCATACACTGTTGGTAGGAATGCAAGCTGATGCAACCACTCTGGAAAACTGCATGGAGGTTCCTCAAAAAGTTGAAAATAGGGCCTCCCTATGCCCCACCAATTGCACTACTGGGTATTTACCCTAAAGATACAAACGTAGTGATCCAAAGGGGCACGTGCACCTGAATGTTTATAGCAGCAATGTCCACAATAGCCAAACTATGGAAAGAACCTAGATGTCCATCAACAGATGAATGGATAAAGAAGATGCGGTATATATATACAATCGAACACTATGCAGCCATCAAAAGAAATGAAATCTTGCCATCTGTGACAACATGGGTGGAACTAGAGGGTATTATGCTTAGCAAAATAAGTCAATCAGAGAAAGACAACTATCATATGATCTCCCTGATATGAGGAAGTGGAGATGCAATGGGGAGGTGTTTGGGGGGTAGGAAAAGAATAAATGAAACAAGATGGGATAAGGAGGGAGACAAACCATAAGAGATTCTTAATCTCACAAAACAAACTGAGGGGTGCCAGGGGGAGGGGGGAGGGAGAAGGTGGTTGGGTTATGGACATTGGGGAGGGTATGTGCTATGGTGAGTGCTGTGAAGTGTGTAAACCTGGTGACTCACAAACCTGTACCCCTGGGGCTAATAATACATTAAATGTTAATAAAAAATTTAAAAATTTTAAAAAAAGAGCTGGAGGAAACAATCCTAAAATTTGTGTGGAATCAGAAAAGATCCCGAATTGCTAAGGAAATGTTGAAAAATGAAAACAAAGCTGGGGGCATCACGTTGCCTGATTTCAAGCTTTACTACAAAGCTGTCATCACCAAGACAACATGGTACTGGCATAAAAACAGACACATAGACCAGTGGAACAGAGTAGAGAGCCCAGATATAGACCCACAGCTCTATGGTCAAATAATCTTTGACAAAGCAGGAAAAAATATACAGTGGAAAAAAGTCTCTTCAATAAATGGTACTTGGAAAATTGGACAGCTACGTGTAGAAGAATGAAACTCGACCATTCTCTTATACCATACACAAAGATAAACTTGAAATAGATAAAAGACCTCAACGTGAGGCAGGAATCCACCAGAATCCTAGAGGAGAACATAGGCAATAACCTCTTTGACACTGGCCACAGCAACTTCTCTTAAGTTATTCTCCGGGGCGCCTGGGTGACTCAGTGGGTTAAAGACTTCTGCTTCCGGCTTAGGTCATGATCCCAGGGTCCTGGGATCGAGCCCCACAATGGGCTCTCTGCTCCACAGAGAGCCTGCTTCCTCCTCTCTCCCTGCCTGCCTCTCTTGCCTACTTGTGATCTCTGTCTGTCAAATAAATAAATAAAATCCTTAAAAAAAAAAAAAAAAAGATATGTCTCCAAAGGCAAAGGAAACAAAAGCAAAAATGAACTTTTGGGACTTCACCAATATCAAAAGCTTCTGCACAGCAAAGGAAACAGTCAATGAAACAAACAGGCAACCCACGGAATGGGAGAAGATATTCACAAATGACAATACAAAGGGCTGATATCAAGGATCTATAAAGAACTCCTCAAACAACACACACAAAACAGATAATCATGTCAAAAAATGGGCAGAAGACATGGGCAGACACTTCTCTAATGAAAACATACAAATGGCTAACAGACACATGAAAAAATGTTCATCATCACTAGCCATCAGGGAGATTCAAATCAAAACTACATTGAGATACCACCTTACACCAGTTAGAATGGCCAAAATTAACAAGACAGTAAACAACAAGTGTTGGAGAAGATGTGGAGAAATGGGAACCCTCTTACACTGTTGGTAGGAATGCAAGTTGGTACAGCCACATTGGAAAACAGTGTGGAGATTCCTTAAGAAATTAAAAATAGAGCTTCCCTATGATCCTGCAGTTGCACTACTGGGTATTTACCCCAAAGATACTGATGTAGTGAAAAGAAGGGCCATCTGTACCCCAATGTTCACAGTCACAGCAATGGTCACAGTCACCAAACTGTGGAAAGAACCAAGATGCCCTTCAACGGATGAATGGATAAGGAAGATATGGTCCACATATACTATCGAGTATTACATCTCCATCAGAAAGGATGAATACCCAAATTTTGTTTCAACATGGACCAAACTGGAAGAGATTCTGCTGAGTGAAATCAGCCAAGCAGAAAGAGTCAATTATCATATGGTTTCACTTATTTGTGGAGCATAAGGAAAAACACGGAGGACATGGGGAGATGGAGAGAAGAAGGGAGTTGGGGGAAACTGGAGGGGGAGACGAACCATGAGAGACTCTGGACTCTGAAAAACAATCTGAGGGTTTTGGAGGGGAGGGAGGTGGGAGGTTGGGTGAGCCTGGTGGTGGGTATTATGGAGGGCATGTATTGCATGGAGCATTGGGTGTGGTACATAAACAAAGAATTCTTGAACACTGAAAAGAAATTTAAAAAATAAATAAACATTTTTAAAGAAAAGCTAAATACTATGTGATTCCACTCAATACAGTGAATTTTTAGGGCCTGTGGAAAACCTCTGTATGCTACTATAATGATGGTTACATGTCCTTATACATTTGCCTAAATCCACAGAACATACAACACCAAAAACATCAAGTGTGAACCTGAATGTAAACTATGGGCTTTGGGAGATTATAATGTGTCAAAATAGATTCACCAATTGTAACAAATGTACCACTCTGGTGGAAGATGTTGATTAACAGGGAGACTATACATGTGAGGGTACAGATTGTATACAGAAAATCTTTGTATGTTCCTCTAGAATAAATTATCCTAAAATTCATATGGAACCACATAAGACCCTGAATAGCCAAAGCAATCTTGAAAGAAAGAATAAAACTGGAGGTATCACTGTCTCAGATTTCAAGATATACAACAAAGCTATAGTAATCAAAAGAGTATGGTACTGGCATAAAAAGAGACATGCAGACCAAGAGACCATAATAAAGAGCCCAGAAATAAACCCATGATCATATGGCCAATTACTATTCAAAAATTAGGCAAGAATATCCAATGAGAAAAAAAAAAAAAAACAGTCTCTTTAATGAATGGTGCTCGGAAAACTGGAGAGCTACATGCAAAAGAATGAAACCAGACCACTTTATTATACCATACACAAAAATAAATTCAAAATGGGTTAAACACCTAAATGTGAGACCTGAAACCATAAAATCCTAGAAGAGAGCACAGACAGTAATTTCTCTGACATTGGCTATACCAACTTTTTTCTACGTAGGTCCTCAGAGGCAAGGGAAACGAAAGCAAAAATAAGTTATTGGGAACTACATCAAAATAAAAATCTGCACAGCAAAGGAAATAATCAAAAAAATAAAAAGATAACCTATTGAATGAGAGAAAATATTTGCAAATGACATATCCAATGAGGGATTAGTATTCAAAATATATAAAAAACTTACACAACTCAACACCCAAAAAGCCCAAATAACCTAATTAAAAATTGGCAAAAGACACGAACAGAAATTGGCCAACAGACATGAAAAGAGGCTCAACATCAGTCATCATCAGGAAATGCAAATCAAAACTACAATGAGATCTTACCTCACATCTGTCAGTGTGACTATAATCAACAACACAAGAAACAAGAGGTGTTCATAAGGATATGGAGAAAAAGGAACCCTTTGGCACTGTTGGTGGGAATGTAAACTGGTGCAGCCACTATGGAAGACAGTATGGAAGTTCTTCAAAAAATTAAGACTAGAACTACCATATGGTCCAGCAATTCCACTACTGGGTATTTACACAAAGAATATGAAAACACGAATTGAAAAAGTGTTTATTGAAGCATTATTTACAACAGCCAAAATATGTAAGCCATCCAAGCATCCATCAACAGATGAATGGAAAAGAAGAGGTGGTATACACATATAATGGAATATTACTCAGCCATAAAAAAAAATCTCGCCATTTGCAATGACATGAAAGGACCTAGAAGGTCTCCCATCCAAGTACTAACCAGGCCCGACCCTGCTTAGCTTCCGAGATCAGACGAGATCGGGCGCGTTCAGGGTGGTATGGCCATAGACAGGACCTAGAAGGTATAATGCTAAGTGAAATAAATCAGTCAGAGAAAGAAAAATGTCATAGGACTTCACCCATGTGTGGAATTTAAGAAACAAAAGCAATGAACAAAGAAGAAAAGGGACAAACAAAAAAACAGGCTCTTAACTATGGAGAACAAATTGGCAGTTGCCAGAGAAGAGGTGGGTAGAGGGCTAGGTGAAATAGGTCAGAGGATTAAGAGTACACATACCATGAAGAGCACTGAGCAACAGTATACAGAATTGTTGAACTATTATATTGTACATCTGAAATTAATATAACACTGTATATTAATTATACTAGAAAATAAATACATAAATATACATATATACATATATAAGCAAGCTGTTTCTTGGCACTACAAGAAAGCCCAAACAATTTCTACAGTCTTTCCCAAAGCCTGTTTTCCCTACTGTTCTGATTCTTATATATAAATAACCAACACTCTCATCCATTTCTTCAAAAAAAAAAAAAAAAACTCATTACTTTTCCTACAAATAAGTTTTCTCTTTTCAGTCTCCCACATATAATGTTCAGAGACTTCATTTTCTTTTCAACAATGTCTACATATCCTTCCAAGTCTGTTTTAATCTGTTTCTTATAAAAACTTCTCAGTCCAACTAAGTCCTACATGATCTCAAAAAAGTTGCGCTCTTTTTAATTACTAACTCAGGATAATCAGACTTGGATCATTTCAATGTATCACTATTTATATAGCTACTTTCCCCTTGTATTTTTTACTTATTATACACTTAATAACTTATGGATTACATGTTTTATTGTTCCAATAACAAATTATTTTAAACTGTACAGTTTAAAACAATACCAATTTATTATTTTATAGTCCTCATTACACAGGTCTTATAAGGCAAAAATTAAAGTGTTACCAGGGCTGCATTCCCTTCTGGAAGATATAAAGAACACACTTACTTGTTCATTCAGTTGGTTGACAGAATTCATTTCCTTATGGTTGTGACACTGAGATCCTTGCAATCTTTCAGCTGAAGCCCATTCTCCCTACTTCTAGAAGTCACCTACATTCTTTGACTCATGGAAGCCTTACTCCAACTTCAAACTAGCCATGCTGAGTTGAATCTCTCTCATGCTTCAAACCCTCCTTCTATATTATCTCTCAGATCCAACCACAGAAGTTGTCTGCTTTTAAGTACAATGTAATTAGATTGGGCCTGCCCAAAAAGTTCAGGATAACTTCTCATCTCAAATTCCATACACATCTGCAAAGCCTCTTTTGCAATGTAAGATTATATATTCATCATAGGTTCTAGGAATCAGAATTTGAATATGGTGAGGACATGGGAATTGTTAGCCAGTCACATAAAACATACTATATTTATAGATGAGAATACACCATAGACTCAAACCATCCAGTAATTCACAGGGTCCAGTACTTTGTACATAAACTATAAAATATGACACATTATATACAAACTATACTATAGACTATACTATTCTATACTAAAGACTCCTTGAGGTCCATGCAGTTGTTAACACAGGGTCAAACACATTATAAATGTTAACATTTATATATTATTTAGCATGTTATTATAAAAACTCTTCATCATCTTTTTAGGTCAAATATTCCCCCTACTGTTTTTCTCATTGTCTATGGCAAAAAATACTACTACCTACATTAAAGAAAATGTAAATAGGGCTGTAATATTTAGAACATTTGTCAACCTGATACTGTCACAACTCCCCTAATCCTCTATAGCTTGTCATTTAAAAATAACTATTTTCTATTTATTCTTCTTTGAGCAATATTTATAGTATGTTCTTCAGTTTCTTTCTCTAATAGAATTATTGTCCTTGCCATTAAGCTTTGGAACTGACTGTTTATAAGAGATCTCAGTTCTTTGAGAAAGCTTATATGGATAGCAAGGAGTTAACAATGGAGTAACATTTGCTGTATCAATTCCATCAGAACCACAGGGATAATGTTCCCAGCTGTGGCATCTGACTCCTTGGCAATTTCATCAGACAGTGCCAGCCATTATTGTAGAGTTCTGGGCTTGTCACAAGGACTAAGCTGCTGTGCAGCTGTTTCTGCTATCTCAGTGCTATATAGTACAAGTTGGCTTTCAATTTTTCCTCTGAGTAATTCCTGTTTTCTCTCTATTCATATTTTGTTAAAATACCTAGGAGATGTGTGTCTAGATAAAGTCTGCAATGCAACACATGCCTTCAGAGACTAGGCATGTACCATATTAGCATTCAATAGAATTTCATTATGATTTCAACATATTTTTTGTAGGTAAAAGTAAAATTTTAAGTTTTTAGTGTTTTCGTTCTAAGCATTTTTTCATTTATGTGCAAATATAGCTTTTTATTCATAACAAGTCAATGAAATCTAAAATCAGTGCATTCCTCCTGTTAAATAAATTTTATAAATACAGAAGTTACTTCCTTAAGTAACTTTTCTAACCTACCATTACCATCATTGCATAAAACAGAAAGTGTTTCTTAATAGAGTATATTTGGTGAATGTTCTTTTTCATGAATTCATTTGCTAACTGTGATTGTTATATTGCTAACTAACCATCAGTGTCAAAAGAATTGATCTACAGTGCTCATTTTCAACTTCATTCTAATGTTCTCTAAGCAGCCTCATTCCTTCTGACAGTCTGATGACTCCGAATAAGACATACCATAGAATCACAGATTTTAAAATGATGGAACTTAGAAACTACATGGTCTTTCCATTCATTTTACAAATGATGAAACTGAGAACCAGTAATGTTGAAGGATATATTTAAAGTCATATAAATAATCTGTCACAAGACCAAGCCCAGAACAAAGTCTGTAAGTCCCAGTCCAGTGCACTTTCTGCAATCCTCAGTGCTCACCCTAGTCCAAGTCCAAGTCCATAGTCCATGATTCTTGGTTCTATTCTTGTGTCTGAAACTGATCTTTTGTTTGTGACCCACTCCCACCTTTAATCCACTACATCCTCAAGCCACTTTCTTTACCAGGTCTTGCTCTCCCTCTATTCTGTTCTGTCTCTCAGCCTTCCATCCCCCTATCCTCTAAAACAACTCTAGAGACACACTAGAGAGTGTTCTGCAATGATTTGGGAGCTGAAACAATGAACAGATGCCCTCTACTAATAACGAGAAAAAATCATTAACAGGACTCAGAAAGGTCAGGAATTATAATAAAATTTAGTGTTTTAGATCATATGCCTCTTGAGACCATATACATCTTTTTTTATTATTTTTTTGAAGTTATAAACAGCAAATGGATTTATTTTTTTTCTTTAAGCTTTTTTATTTAAACATATAATGTAACCCCAACCCCCTCTCCCAACCCCTCTCCTCTCCCACCCCCCTCAGTTTGTTTTATGACATTAAGAGTCTCTTTTGGTTTGTCTCCCTCCCAATCCCATCTTGTTTCATTTTTTCTTTTCCTACCACCTTAACCCCCACCCCCGTTGCATCTCCACTTCCTCATATCAGGGAGATCATGTGATAGTTGTCTTTCTCCAGTTGACTTATTTCGCTAAGCATAATACGCTCTAGTTCCATCCATGTCATCGCAAATGGTAAGATTTCATTTCTTTTGATGGATGCATAGTATTCCATTGTATATATATACCACTTCTTCTTTATCCATTCATCTGTTGATGGACATCTAGGTTCTTTCCATAACCTGGCTATTGTGGACATTGCTGCTATAAATATTCGGGTACACATGCCCCTTTGGATCACTACGTTTGTATCTTTAGGGTATCTTTAGGGTAAATACCCAGTAGTACAATTGGTGGGGCATAGGGAGGCTCTATTTTCAACTTTTTGAGGAACTTCCATGCTGTTTTCCAGAGTGGTTGCACCAGCTTGCATTCCCACCAACAGTGTAGGAGGGTTCCCCTTTCTCCACATCCTCACCAGCATCTGTCATTTCCTGACTTGTTCATTTTAGCTATTCTGACTGGTGTGAGGTGGTATCTCATTGTGGTTTTGATTTGTATTTCCCTGATGCCAAGTGATGTGGAGCACTCTTTCGTGTGTCTGTTGGCCATCTGGATGTCTTCTTTGCAGAAATGTCTGTTCATGTCCTCTGCCCATTTCTTGATTGGATTATTTGTTCTTTGGGTGTTGAGTTTGCTAAGCTCTTTATAGATTTTGGATACTAGCCATTTGCTACAGCTGAGGTCGAAGAGGTTGCTGCCTGTGTTCTCCTCAAGGATTTTGATGGATTCCTTTCTCACATTGAAGTCCTTCATCCATTTTGAGTCTATTTTCATGTGTGGTGTAAGGAAATGGTTCACTTTCATTTTTCTGCATGTGGCTGTCCAATTTTTCCAACACCATTTGTTGAAGGGGCTGTCTTTTTTCCATTGGACATTCTTTCCTGCTTTGTCGAAGATTAGTTGACCGTAGAGATAAGGGTCTATTTCTGGGCTCTCTATTCTGTTCCATTGATCTGTGTGTCTGTTTTTGTGCCAGTACCATACTGTCTTGATGATGACAGCTTTGTAATAGAGCTTGAAGTCCAGAATTCTGATGCCACCAACCCTGGCTTTCTTTTTCAGTATTCCTTTGGCTATTCGAGGTCTTTTCTGGTTCCATATAAATTTTAGGATTATTTGTTCCATTTCTTTGAAAAAACTGGATGGGATTTTGATAGGCATTGCATTAAATGTGTAGATAGCTTTAGGTAGCATAGACATTTTCACAATATTTATTCTTCCAATCCATGAGCATGGAACATTTTTCCATTTCTTTGTGTCTTCCTCAATTTCTTTCATGAATACTTTATAGTTCTCTGAGTATAGGTTCTTTGCCTCTTTGGTTAGGTTTATTCCTAGGTATCTAATAGTTTTGGGTGTAATTGTAAATGGGTTTGACTCCTTAATTTCTCTATCTTCTGTCTTGTTGTTAGTGTAAAGAAATGCAACTGATTTCTGTGCACTGATTTTATATCCTGACACTTTACTGAATTCCTGTACAAGTTCTAGCAGATTTGGAGTGGAGCCTTTTGGGTTTTCCACATATAGTATCATACCATCTGCAAAGAGTGATAGTTTGACTTCTTCTTTGCTGATTTGGATGCCTTTTATTGCTTTTTGTTGTCTGATTGCTGAGGCTAGGACTTCTAGTACTATGTTGAATAGCAGTGGTCATTAATGGACATCCCTGCTCTGTTCCTGAACTTATTGGAAAGCTCTCAGTTTTCCTCCATTGAGAATGATATTTGCAGTGGGTTTTTCATAGATGGCTTTGATAATATTGAGGTATGTGCCCTCTATGCCTACATTTTGAAGACTTTTGATCAGGAAGGGATGATGTACTTTGTCAAATGCTTTTTCAGCATCTATTGAGAGTATCCTATGATTCTTGTTCTTTCCTTTATTAATATATTGTATCACATTGATTGATTTGCGGATGTTGAACCAACCTTGCAGCCCTGGAATAAATCCCGCTTGGTCGTGGTGAATAATCCTTTTAATGTACTGTTGGATCCTACTGGCTAGTATTTTGGTGAGAATTTTTGCATCTGTGTTCATCAAGGATATTGGTCTGTAATTCTCTGTTTTGATGGGATCCTTGTCTGGTTTTGGGATCAAGGTGATGCTGACCTCATAAAATGAGTTTGAAAGTTTTCTTTCCATGTCTATTTTTGGGGACAGTTTCAAGAGAATAGGAATTAATTCTTCTTTAAATGTTTGGTAGAATTCCCCTGGGATGCAGTCTGGCCCGGCGCTTTTGTTTGTTTGGAGATTTTAGATGACTGTTTCAATCTCTTTACTGGGTATAGGTCTGTTCAGGTTTTCTACTTCTTCCTGGTTCAGTTGTGGTAGTTGTGGGGTTTTTTTTTTTTTATGTTTTATTTATTTATTTATTTAACAGAGAGAGAGAGAGAGAGAGAGATATCACAAGAGGCAGAGAGGCAGGCAGAGAGAGGGGGAAACAGGCTTCCTGCTGAGCAGAGAGCCCGATGTGGGGCTCGATCCCAGAATCCTGAGATCACAATCTGAGCTGAAGGCAGAGGCTTAACCCACTGAGCCACCCAGGTGGCCCCAGTTGTGGTAGTTTATATGTCCCTAGGAATGCATCCATTTCTTCCAGATTGTCAAATTTCTTGGTGTAGAGTTGCTCATAATATGTTCTTATAATTGTTTGTATTTCTTTGGTGTTGGTTGTGATCTCTCCTCTTTCATTCATGATTTTATTTATCTGGGTTCTTTCTCTTTTCTTTTTGATAAGTCTGGCCAGGGGTTTATCAATCTTATTAATTCTTTCAAAGAACAAGCTCCTAGTTTCATTGATTTGTTCTATTATTTTTTTTTGTTTCTATTTCATTGATTTCTGCTCTGATCTTTATGATTTCTCTTCTCCTGCTGGGTTTAGGCTTCCTTTGTTGTTCTTTCTCCAGCTCCTTTAGGTGTAGGGTTAGGTTGTGTATTTGAGACCTTTCTTGTTTCTTGAGAAAGGCTTGTATCGCTATATATTTTCCTCTCAGGACTGTGTCCCACAGATTTTGAACCATTGTTTTTTCCTTATCATTTGTTTCCATGAGTTTTTTCAATTCTTTAATTTCCTGGTTGACCCATTCATTCTTTAGAAGGATGCTGTTGAGTCTCCATGCATTTGGGTTCTTTCCAAATTTCCTCTTGTGATTAAGTAGTAGCTTCAGAGCATTGTGGTCTGAAAATATGCAGGGGATGATCCCAATCTTTTGATGCCGGTTGAGATCTGATTTACGACCCAGGATGTGTGATCTATTCTGGAGAATGTTCCATGGGCACTAGAGAAGTATGTGTATTCGACTGCTGTGGGATGGAATATTCTGAATAGATCTGTGATGTCCGTCTGGTTCAGTGTGTCACTTAAGGCCTTTATTTTCCTGTTGATCTTTTGCTTGGATGGTCTGTCCATTTCAGTGAGGTGAGTCCCCTACTATTATTGTATTATTGTCGATGTGTTTCTTTGATTTTGTTATTAACTGGTTTATATAGTTGGCTGCTCCCACGTTAAGGGCATAGATATTTAAAATTGTTAGATCTTCTTGTTGGACAGACCCTTTGAGTATGATATAGTGTCCTTCCTCATTTCTTATTATAGTCTTTGGCTTAAAATCTAATTGATCTGATATAAGGATTGCCACCCCAGCTTTCTTTGGATGTCCATTAGCACGATAAATTCTTTTCCACCCCCTTACTTTAAATCTGGAGGTGTCTTTGGGTCTAAAATGAGTTTCTTGTAGGTAGCATATTGATGGATTTTGGTTTTTTATCCATTCTGATACCCTGTGTCTTTTGATTGGGGCATTTAGCCCATTTACGTTCAGGGTAACTATTGAGAGATATGAATTTGTTGCCATTGTATCACCTGTAAGGTGACTGTTATTGTATATTGTCTCTGTTCCTTTCTGGTCTACCTCTTTTAGGATGTCTCTTTGCTTAGAGGACCCCTTTCAATATTTCCTCTAGACCAGGTTTGGTGTTTGCAAATTCTTTCACTTTTTGTTTGTCCTGGAAGCTTTTTCTCTCTCCTTCTATTTTCAATAATAGCATAGCTGCATATAGTATTCTTGGCTGCATGTTTTTCTCGTTTTGTGCTCTGAATATATCATGCCAGTTCTTTCTGGCCTGCCAGGTCTCTATGGATAAGTCCACTGCCAATCTAATATTTTTACCACTGTATGTTACAGCCTTCTTGTCCCGTGCTGCTTTCAGGATTTTCTCTTTGTCAATAAGACTTGTAAATTTTACTATCAGATGATTGGGTGTGGACCTATTCTTATTGATCTTGAGGGGGATTCTCTGCACCTCCTGGTTTTGATGCTTGTTCCCTTTGCCATGTTAGGGAAATTCTCTACAATAATTCTCTCCATTATACCTTCTGCTCCCCTCTCTCTTTCTTCTTCTTCTGGAATCCCAACTATTACGTTGTTGTTTCATCTTATGGTATCACTTATCTCTCAAATTCTCCCCTCGTGGTCCAGCAGTTGTGTGAGACTCCCTTTTGCTCGGCTTCTTTATTCTCTGTCATTTGGTCTTCTATATCACTAATTCTTTCTTCTGCCTCATTTATCCTAGCTGTAAGAGCCTCCATTTTTATTGTTCCTCATTAATAGCTTTTTTTATTTCTACTTGATTAGATTTTAGTTCTTTTATTTCTCCAGAAAGGGCTTTTATTTCTCCAGAAAGCGTTTCTCTAATACCTCCAATGCCTTTTTCGAGTCCGGCTAGAACCTTGAAAATCGTCATTCTGAACTCTAGATCTGACATATTACCCATGTCCACATTGATTAGGTCCCTATCCTTCAGTACTGCCTCTTGTTCTGTTTTTTTTTTTGTGGTGAGTTTTTCTGTCTTGTCATTTTGTCCAGATAAGAATATATGAAGGACCAAATGAAATACTAAAAGGGTGGCAAAGACCCCAGGAAAATGTGCTTTAACCAAATCAGAAGAGACCCCAAATCATAGGGCGGAGAAAGGGGGTAAAAAGATGTTCAGGGAAAAAAAAAATCAAAAAAAGAAAACAAGTAACGAAAAAATGTAAAAAAGAAAAAAGTATATATATATATTAGACTGGTGACTAGAACATGGTGACCCACTTAATTTTGGGAGTATTTTGGTCTCTTAGAAGAAACTACCTCCCAAAATTTTAAAGAATGAAAACATATATAAGGGTAAACACCAAGAAGGGACGGAATATGAATATAAAGATGAAAAAAAATTTTTTTTAATTTCTAAAGAAGGAGTTGATAAGGCAGGTTGGTTGGGAGAAAAAGAAAAAGAAGGTGGAGAGAATTTGCTTGGGCTGGAGACTAGAACAAGCCCGGTGCTAGATTTAGGGTGCATTTTGATCTATTAGAAGTTGTACCCCAAATTTTTTAGAAGAAAAAACCCTATGTGTATATCAAAAATAAAGTTAGATACAATTAAGGATAAAATATGACTATAATAATGAAGGTTCAAAAAAGATTTTTTTTCATGAAAGATATTGTTAAGATAAACTAGTTAAAAAATGTTAAAAGAGGAAAGGGTAAAAGTTAAAAAAAATTTAGCAGAAGAAAAAAATAAAATTAAAAAAAATTAATTAACTTTGCAAGACTAAAGAATCATGGGGAGAAAGCTATGAATTCCATGCTTTGTTTTCTCCTCCTCTGGAACTCCACTGTTCTGCTTGGTAAATGAAGTTGATCTTGGCTGGATTTCTTGTTGATCTTCTGGGGGAAGGGCCTGTTGTAGTGATTCTCAAGTGTCTTTGCCCAAGGCACAATTATACCACCCTTACTAGGGGCCCGGTTAAGTAATCAGCTCAGGTTCACTTTCAGGAGCTTTTTTTTTTTTAAAGATTTTATTTATTTATTTGATAGACAGAGATTACAAGTAGTCAGAGAGGCAGTCAGAGAGAGAGGAGGATTTCGGGAGCTTCTGTTCCCTGAACGCTTTCCGTAGATTTCCAGAGGACAGGAATGAAAATGGCGGCCTCCCAATCTCCGGGCCCAGAGGAGCCGAGAGCTTGGGGCCCCATTCCTCAGTGTACACTCAGAGAAAAGCGCTCAATCACTCCCGTCTCCCCAGCCTCCAGCCACACCTGGAGAAAAGCGCTCAGTCATTCCCGTCTCCGTGGCCTCTGACTGTGCTCTGAGCTCACCCAGCCTGTGACCAAGCGTCTCTGTCTCTGGCACACAATTCCGCCTGGAGTCTCTGAACCCTGCAGATCTCTGGGCTCTTCCAGGAGGGGTCTCCCCGGATCTTGTGGGGACCCCACTCACAGAGCAGTGGCCTGTGCCACAGATTATGGTTCAAGTAACCCCGAGTTGAGCTCACTCCTCAGCTCTGTCTCTGTAGCCGGCTTCCCCACTCTAATACCTGTGAGCTCTGTGACACTTAGACACCCCCGATCCTTCTGTGACCCCGCGGGACCTGAGTCCACACTGTCCCTGCATGGGCTTCACCCCGGTTTAGCCTCTGGAGTGATGTCCCTCCGTGGAACAGACTTTTAAAAGTTCTGATTTTGTGCTCCATTGCTCCGCCACTTGCCGGGAGCTGCCTCCCCGCCCCCTGCAGTTTATCTTCCCATCGCTTTGGATTCACTTCTCCGCCAGTCCTACCTTTCAGAAAGTGGTCGATTTTCTGTTTCTAGAAACAGAAAGAGCAACAATGCTCTTCTTATCTTCGATCTCCCGTTGGATTTGTAGATGTTCGGAATGGTTTGATAAGCTATCTAGCTGATCTCCTGCTACCTGATATCGTCTCAGCCTGCTACTTCTCCACCATCTTGACTCCCCTCTGAGGAATGGTATTTTTTGAGATGATTATAAATAAAGCAGTTAATAACTAAACAGCAACCTGAGAGAGAATCCTGCTGAAAATAATGAAGTAATATCATTGCTACTGGAAAAATATTTGTCTCTGCCTAAGAATGAAAAAAGAGAGGGCAAATACTGATATAATCAGAATTCTCAAAAAAATAAGTGCATGAAAAAATGTTTTCCTATTAACTCCTCCTCATTCCCTATTGATCCCTACTAGTTTCCTATTGCATATAATATGATATATTAAGTAAATAAAAAAGAAAATAATGCTTTGAGTAAACAAAATTATGTTAATGGGTAAAAATAGCCAATGTATATTAAGGTTTAATCACGTGGCACTGGACAAAAGTTAACCAAGCCTTATATCACCCTTGCTTGCTAAGAGTTTATGATCTAAAACAATAGTGCCAAAGGCATAAACTTTAAAAAGTCAGTCTGATTTATCCAAGAGAGATTTTTTGTAATAGTTTTGTTTATTTTACTATTTGGAAATATTTTCAAGTCATAATACAGTGCTATTGAATTCCCTTAGGGAAAAAGAGTAAAGGAAAGTAGAGGACAGTTGGGAATAACAAGTTATACACTGATAAGATTGCAAAAAAAGAAAAGGACAGAAAGCCAATGCATGATGTTGCACCTTTCTTAAGAGTTTAGGCCTAACAAAATAAAGCAAATTCATCCAATAATGCAAGTTGGAGGCCAGTTCAAATCTCTGTCCCTGCTGAACCTGTATCATTATCTCAGAACTGAAGCTAATATGAGGCGAGTATAAAATACCCATGTGTCCCACTAGGCATAAACCAGAAGAGACCTGACAGCCCAAACTGGTTTACAGACTCTCAGACTCCTAATTATCTCACAAATATGGACTCCTTCTGCACCAGATCTCTTCTCTAATTTAAACCAAATCAGCCTAACTTTCTGGAGGCCAAGGATAGAACAATTTTTACCTTATGACAAGGTTTAATGTCAAAAAAGAATAAAAGGCAACGAAATTCTGTGGCCTGAATATAAATAAACATATAGTTCAATTGCCTATTATTAAATCAAACTTTACTAATATTTTTAAAATCATGGTGACCCTCTCATCCTAATCAATACATTTGGATTTATCGGGCAGCACTAAAGTATGACACTCAGATAACTGGATCCTCACCCATCAATATATAGACTGCATTTCAAAAAAGTTTGCTTTTCTATGAAAACAAATAAGAAAATAATGGAGTGAAGGCTGACTTAGAAATTGTTGAATAAATGCAAGAAACCTATAACAGAAAAAAAAAGTGGAAAAAATGGAAATTCTTCTATTGAAAAAGATACAATTTAAGCCAGAATAAATCAGTGTCCTCTTTTTCCTCCTATATAAAGTAAGTGTTAAATAAAATACCATTTTTGCTTTGTTAGTTATGGCTGAAGAATGATTTTTTTTTTAAGTGTACAAGTCACCCTTAGGTTTTCTATTTCCTTTCTAGCAAATCCAATCCTTTTTTTTCTTTTTACAAATAAAATTGTATTTAAAGTGTACATTGTGGTGATCTGATACACAGATACATGTAAAAGAATTCCCACAATCTAGTTGACTAATACCCTACACCTTACATATTTATCTTTTTTGGTGTGAAAACAGAATTTACATTGTATTTTAGCAAATTTCAATTCTATGATACAGTGTTATCAACCATGTAACCATGGTGTATATACTGGTGTATCAACCAGTAACCCTGTTTTATATTAAACCTTCAGGGCTTGTTCATTTTACAGCTGCATATTTGTACACCTTTACCAACCTCTATCTTACCCACGGATGATTAGTAAGATTGCATACCATTTCATGTACTAGTTGGCCATTGTATGACTTCTTTGGAAAAATGTCTATTCAGATCCTCTGTCATATTTTTTTTTAAGATTTTATTTATTTATTTGACAGAGAGAGAGAGATCACAAGTAGGCAGGGAGGCAGGCAGAGAGAGGGGGAAGGGGGAAGCAGGCTCCCTGCTGAGCAGAGAGCCCGATGCGGGGCTTGATCCCAGGACCTTGAGATCATGACCCAAGCTGAAGGCAGAGGCTTAACCCACTGAGCCACCCAGGTGCCCCTCCTCTGTCATATTTTAATTGGACTTTTTTTCCTACTGAGTTGCTGGAGTTCTTTATATATTTTGGATATTAACTCCTTATCAGATGTATGATTTGTAAATATCTTCTCCTATTCAGTTAGGTTGCCTTTTCATTTTGTCAATGGTTTCCTTTGCTGTACAGAAGGATATTAGTTTGATGTAGTCCCATTTCTTTATTTTTGCTTTTATTGCCTTTGCTTTTAATTTCATTCTAAAAAATCATCACCAAAATCAATGTCAAGTAGCTTACTACTTATGTTTTCTTCTAGGAATTTTAAGGTTTTGGGTCTTATGCTCAAATCTAATCCATTCAGAGTTGTGTATTATATATTGTGTTAGATAGTGGTACAGTTGCATTCTTTTGCATGTGGTTGTTCAGTTTTCCCAACATTCTTTATTAAAGAGACTATCCCTTCCCCATTGTATATGCATGGCTCTTTGAAATTAATTGACTATATATGCTTATGTTTATTTATGGGCATTCTATTCTGTTCTAGTGATCTGTATGTCTGGTTTTATGCCAATACCATACTGTTTTGATTACTATAGCTTTGTAGTATAGTTTGAAATCAGGAAGCATGATTGCCTGCAGCTTTGTTTTTTCTCAAGAGTGCTTTGTTACTTGGGGTCTTTAGTAGTTCCATACAAATTTTAGAATTATTTGTTCTATTTCTGTGAAAAATGCCATTGGAATTTTGAAAGGGATTGCACTGAATATGCAAACTGCTTTGGACATTTTAACATTAATTCTTCCAATCCATAAGTATGAAATATGTTTCTATTTATTTGAGTCTCCTCCAATTTCTTTTGGCAATGTCTTACAATTTTCAGTGTCTAGGTCATTTATCTCCTTGGTTAAATGTATCCCTTACTATTTTATTCTTTTTGATGTATTTTAAAATGGGATTTTTTCCTTAATTCCACTTTTTGCTGTTTCATTATTAGTGTATAGAAGTGTAACTGGCTTTGCTATATTAATTTTTTATCCTGCAACTTTACTGAATTCTTAAAATTATTTTTATTAACATATAATGTATTATTTGCCCCAGGGGTACAGGTCTGTGAATCATCAGGCTTAAACAATTCATAGCACTCTCCATCGTCTATACCCTCCCCAATGTCCATAACCCAACCACCCTCTCCATACCTCCCCTCCCCCCCAGCAACCCTCAGTTTGTTTTGTGAACCTTACTGAATTTATTAGTTCAAACAGTGTACTGGTGGAGTCTTTAGGGTTTTTTGTATATAAATCATGTCATCTGCAAATAGAGATATTTTTACTTCTTCCTTTCCAATTTGGATGCTTTTTATTTCTTCTTCTTGCCTAACTGCTCTAGCTAGAACTTCCAGTACTGTGTTGATAAGCAGTGGTGAGAGTGGGCATTCTTGTCTTGTAAATCCAGTACTTCTAAAACTGAACATTCATCCCACTTTATTTCATCTGATAATTAGGCCTTCTCCCTGAATATGAAATACTCTCAAATATGAAATACACATAATATCTGAGTAATGGATTCTCTAGACAGCAACTAATAACAGACCCTCTAAGTAACAAAAATACCTGAGTCCAAAACAGAAATATACCATAATTTCTAGTGGGTCCTAGGGAGTTACGTACATTCCCCAGTAAGTGTTTTTCAAGAGTCATAACACTACAAAAATATATTCTTCCAATATGAATTGCATAAATGAATTGTTTGGTCTAAGAGTCAAAGCCATTTGCTTAGGTTGAACAAAACTATTTCATGAGCCAAGAGACAGTTTCTCCAACCACTTTCAGAAGCACATTTAAATGCCCTAATGCCCTATGGATTTTTTCCCCCTCCAGTGTATTAGATCCAAGTTAATGGGAACCATTAAATCTACTTTAGTTCAATCTCTTAACTGAGTTTCTTCATGTTGTTTCTTTTTCAGATGCCTTTTGAGATTTTTTTTTGTTCCATCAGAGTCACTTTGAATTAAAACCTTTGCTGCCATATGAAATGCATGATAGACCAAAACACCTAAAAATGTTTAGAGTTTAAGTGGATATGATCTGTGGGCTGACCATGCACAGCATTACATGAAAATGCAGTTTGATGCAATATCTAATCTACTGTGACATTCAGGTTTTAAGTGATGCTCAAGGAGATGGAAGGATTGGCTCTACATATATCCCAACGTGCATGGTTTTCTGTCTGTTAACTTGCTAATGAACCATGATTGAGTAAAGTAATGAAGAGTTTACAGAGAGCCCCAGGAAACCAATTTCCAATTTTGTAACCAGCAGGCTTTAACTTCACTGCAGCCTTGGCTAATTTTGTCTGGAAGTAGACTTGGATACTAAATGCCATCTCTGCCTTGTGATTCAGACAGACTTTTCTAATCCCCATATACTTGCTCATTAATAGATGCTTCTTCATAGATCC
Source organism: Taxidea taxus jeffersonii (assembly GCA_003697995.1). NCBI lineage: Eukaryota > Metazoa > Chordata > Mammalia > Carnivora > Mustelidae > Taxidea > Taxidea taxus. Next base: position 33,645 of record RCUC01146206.1, on the reverse strand, counting down.
ATTTTATTTTTTCTCATTGATTATTATAAATAGACTGAATAGTTAAAAATTATTACAATGAAATATGAAATTTTACCAATTTGAAAATTAGAAACATTGAAAAGAACTGATCTCTTGTCTGATCCATGTAAGCCAGGAAATCAAATGTAAGGTAATTATAATGATAAAACTAAGCAAGAATTGTAAAACAGTTATGTAGTGTTTGCTTCTATTTTTAAAGGAGATTATTTTTAATGTCATTTAATGTGTACCAATTCATTCATTATAATTTTAACTTACAGCAAACTGCAATCTAATATTTTAAAAAAATACTCTTTATATACTCAACAAAACTTCTGAAAAATAAGCATGGAAATTTGTACAGATTGTAGCTGCTGACAGACAAAAATGTGTAGCTGATAGTAATACCTTCGCACAGTAACACAGACAGGAGTACCTGGCCATAATTTCAGATACACTGGGATGTGTTTATGTGTCACTGACTAATATTAATCCGTTTAAGAATCATTTGGGGGGCGCCTGGGTGGCTCAGTGGGTTAAACCTCTGCCTTCGGCTGGGATCATGATCTCAGAGTCCTGGGATTGAGCCCCATATGGGGCTCTCTGCTCACCTCTGCCTGCCTCTCTGCCTACTTGTGATCTCTGTCTGTCAAACAAATAAATAAAATATTTTTAAAAAATCATTTGGTTCCATATAAATACTGGTAAATGTGAGCACACCCCTATGTAATTTCAAGAACATTGTCCCATTTTTTTTAATAACCCATTTTGGTTATTAGAGAAGCACCAAAGTGCAATTTATCTCTACACATACTCCTTAAAATTGACTATGCTCTTATTTAAAGTAAAGTGAGAGAAAACCCTTTTAGATGTGACTTTAATGAGTCAAAGAAGGAAGTATTCCCAAAGATAAAGAAAAAACAGGAGACTTCAATGCTGGCGTGGTAAAAACTGAGTATTCATTGATAATCACCAGGCAGGTGAATGAGGCGGGTTTCCTTCAGACAAGGCTAAAAATCTTTTAACTGGAAGACACGGTAAAGAATAGGAATAATTTCTCCCTTTATTCTCACTTCCATTAACTCATGCCTTTAAAAGTACCTATAAATGATCACTCATCATCAAGAGCTTCTTCTGGTTAAATATATCAGAGAAATTGGAGTCTGTCAATAGCTTTTCAAGGCATGAGCTACACTACTCAGGAAAAGAAAAAAGAACAAGGCTCTTTTTTTCCTTTCTACCTTAAAGATGTAGAAAGTAAAATACATCATCCAGATGAAAATGACTCTAGACATTCTAGCTATAACATTGTTATCTCTGAGATCCTTTTCCACTTGTTCCAGCTGAGTGAAGACTGCAGATCTCTTGGGGATAAAAATCTAAATGCTTCAATGGCACCAAAAGACGCACACATGTCCATCAGCATTAGCAAAGCTGGACATGTCTTTTATATTTTCCTTGTTTGGATACAGATGACTGTTTTTAAATTATATAAGAAGACAAGGTATGTAAAGCTCAAAGCCTCTATATTTTCAATAACCTTTCTCAAATTTTAAATTCTTTTTTGCTTTCACAGTTCCATACTTGTCCAGAGTCTAGCCTAATAAATACTGACACTCTTGGCTCAGTTTAATTAACAATGAGCAAGCTTTGTGAAAACACAGTGGGAGCATGAAGCAGGGCCATGTAGTGCTCCAAGCATGCTACTGCCAATCAAGGATCTGAGTCCAGCTTTCAAAGGAGCCCTGGTATGGTAAGATACTCTGGCAAAGTCCCTGCTGGCATGACATTTTCATTGAAAGTGCTTTTCATTTGCTCGATAAAAATACCTGCCTACACATTTTATAATAATTCCAACATTTTAAATTTAGGAAACTCTCTAGAGTTTACAAAAGCTTTCATGCATTATCTCACACAATCTGTCTGTTTTGACATAAGGAAGAGTTGAGGCTCAAAAAAGAAAATGGGATTAATCAAAACCAGAAATCCACAGTCAAGGCCTGGATTTGAACTCAGGTTTTCCAGCTCCAAGCCTCCATCTCTTCCTCATTCACAAGAGCTGCCTAGAAAGTTCAAGCACAGGCACACATGACTGTGACCTTTGGACATGAAGATGGAAGCCACAGGGTACACTTCAACCTTGTCAGCTCTAGCCATGGTTTTATCATTTTACACATAACTTAAGCGGCACAAAAAAATGTCATAATAAATTTTAACTGAATAAGCTAAAGTATATGAACACAGCAAACTGTCTTTCTTCATATTATATAATACTCTTTCTCACATCATATAGATGTCAATGAATAGATGTCAATGAAATAGATGTCAATGAAAGTATTTCTATTCTGAACTGTTCTTTAACTTGTCCACCTATAAACCATAAATGCATCACATACAACTTAGATTTTGTAAAAAAGGCAGACTGGGTCCTAACAATTAATATTGCTCATTACAAAACATATGGCAGTCCAAAAAATGAGAGAATTATCTCTAAAGGAAAAGCCACCCCAAAAGAGTATAATATACTATAATATTAATTCAGCAATATTTCCTGATGAGGACAAATTTAATTTCCAATCAGAATATCATAGCTTTTAGGACACCTCGGTGGCTCAGTCGGTTAAGCACATCTGCCTTGGGCTCACATCATGATCCTGGGGTCCTGGGATCAAGTCCTACATCCGGCTCCTTGCTTATTGGGGAGTCTGCTTCTCCTTCTGCCTGCTGCTTCCCCTGCTTGTGCGCTTTCTCACTCTCTAACAAATAAAATCTTAAAAAAATATATCATAGCTATCCAACATTTAATTCCATAAGACTGCATCTCCATCTGTCATTCTACAGCACATGGGTAAGTAAGGAAGAGATGTTGATTTAGTTCAGTAAAATGAATGGCAGTGGAATTGGGGAATTCTTACACTTACTAGTACCAACAATACTCACACTGTATGGTTGGTACTGTTTAACTATTTCTTGCATGGAGACAAGCAAACAGAGTTGAATTTAAAACGTGGTACTCAGGGGTGCCTAAGTGGCTCAGTCAGTTAAGCGTCTGACTTGGGCTCAGGTCATGCTCTCAGGGTCCTGGGATCGAGCCCCACATGGACACCCACCCACCTACCCACCCCTACGCCTACCCCTACCCCTCCCCTGCATGGACCTGCCCCTCCCCACATACAGCCCCATGCCAGGCTCCTTGCTCAGTGGGAAATCTGTTTCTCCCTCTCCTCTGCCCCTCCCCCAACTCATGCTTGTGTACATGCACACTCTCAAATAAACAAAATCTTTTTTTAATGTATTTTTTAAAGATTTTATTTGAGATAGACAGTGAGAGCAAGAGAGAGAGCATCGGTGGGGGGAGGGGAGAAGAAGAAGGAGAAGCAGGCTCCCCACCCTGAGCAAGGAGCCTGATATGGGACTGCATCCCATGACCCTGGGATCATGACCTGAGCTGAAGGCAGTCATTCAACTGACTGAGCCACTCAGGCGTGCCCACCCCAAAACGTAGTATTTAAAAACACATTTAACGGGCACCTGGGTGGCTCAGTGGGTTAAGCCTCTGCCTTCATCTCAGGTCATGGTCTCAGGGTCCTGGGATCGAGCCCCACGTAGGGCTCTCTGCTCATCAGGGAGCCTGCTTCCTCCTCTCTCTCTCTGCTTGCCTCTCTGCCTGCTTGTGATCTCTCTCTCTCTGTCAAATAAATAAATAAAATCTTAAAATAAATAAATAAAAACACATTTAACAAGCATTGACAAGCATATTCCCTAGGACAGACAGGAGGGGAGAATTAAGATGCATGAAGACAGACTATATTCACCTGATGACACTCAATCCTATATGATTTCCAAAGCTAAGCATAATTGTGTACAGGGAAAAGCAGGGAGTGAAAGAAATACATGGTGAATGAAGATGTGATCCTTGCCTTCACTGTGTCTTTCTGCAGCACTGATCCAGAAATGTAGTGTTTGACTGAAATAGTGGCATCTGGAGTTACAGCCCTCCTCCACACATCCATGGAAGGCATATGCTTAGGGCAAGTATTAAAATCTTTTTTTTTTTTTTTTTTTTTTGACAGAGACAGAGATCACAAGTAGGCAGAGAGGCAGGCAGAAAGAGAGGAAGGGAAACAGGTTCCCTGCTGAGCAGAGAGCCCGACGCTGGGCTTGATCCCAGGACCCTGAGATCATGACCTGAGCCGAAGGCAGAGGCTTTAACCTACTGAGCCACCCAGGTGCCCCTATTAAAATCTTTTCGCTTCCACTCAGTTAGAGCACCAAAAATATAAGTTCGTGCAAGAAGTTGCATGATGATTCAGTCATGGAGACAATACAATCATGGTTTCTGTATTCACTCTGAATGTAGAATTACTTTCAACAATTATTATGCTAATACAAGATTATGAAAATCATTTCAATCATTGCTCTCAGATATTTACACATAAAATATATTTAACTCATTAGTAGAATTAACAGAAATTACTATGAAATTGTATTCTGTGGTAAACAAAAAGTCAAGGAACTGAGAGGTATACATTTCTACGTAAACACCAAATATCGTAAGAGAATGAAGTTTGTTGACACAATCATTTGATTCACTAAAATTGAACATAGATACAAATACTCACGATTTTAAGATTTCATTTTTGTCATACGATAGTCTATTTTTTATGTAATTTTTAAAGGACTACGTTTTGTACACAAATTTTCTGCTAGTGAAACACTCTATCCATTTTCAGTAACACATTTGATGACATTTACAGAAATAGTTCTCCATTATCTACATTGTATTACTTGGTAAATTTAGCAGAAAGAAGGGGATGGGAAAATATGAAAACATGAAATGTGAAAATAATGAAACTTTAATGTAGCACAAAAACTGTGACAGATGTAAAGCCACAAAGAGTCATTAAATTCTTCCCAGTCCATCTCTTTTTATCTCCCTCATCCCTTCACTATCAATTATTCCTAATGTTGTTCCTTTTTCCTGCTAGACTTGTGGAAGCAATAACTTAAGCAACTTGCTTGTTATCTCTCCATCTAAACCAATCTCTGGCATTATAAGTATAACCCCTCCCCCCAATCACATGGCATGGAATTTCTCTAAGTGAAGAAAATTACAGTAATTCTATCAGAGATGTTTTTAGTCATTTTTATAGTAGCCATCGTATTTATGTTTACATTCATCAAAGAAAAGGCTAACATATTTTACTATAGTTAACTGCCTCATTATAAATTTGTCCATTGTTTCTCAGACTCACAACATTTTGTAATAAGAACAGTATTGGTCTTTTTAGCATGGATCAATGCATATGAAAAGAGCCTTAAGCTATACTCATTTGTCACTGTCAACTATAGATAGCCACCTAAAAACACTTAAAATAAAATTATACTGGAGTCGTTTGATGCTATCAGCTTTATTTAAAGTAATAAAAAATATTAGGTCTTTAGGGCCCAATTTTAAATTGTGATAGCTGACAAAGATGGTCATTCATCCACAGCAATACTTAAAGCCATTACTTAAATAGTATATAAAGAAGCAAATATCTGGGGTACCTGGATGGCTCAGTGGGTTAAAGCCTCTGCCTTCGGCTCAGGTCATGATCTCAGGGTCCTGGGATCAAGCCCAGCGTCGGGCTCTCTGCTCAGTGGGAAGCCTACTTCCTTCCTCTCTCTCTGCCTGCCTCTCTGCCTACTTGTGATCTCTGTCAAATGAATAAATAAAATCTTTAAAAAAAAAAAAAGCAAATTTCCTCTTTTTGTTGGAAGATTCTCAGTGCCAATATCCTGCTTTCTAAGATCTCAAATATGGGGGAGCCTGGGTGGCTCAGTGGGTTAAAGCCTCTGCCTCCGGCTCAGGCCATGATCTCAGGCTCCTGGGATCAAGCCCCGCATCCAGCTCTCTGCTCAGCGGCGAGCTTACTTCCCCCACTCCCTCTCTCTCTCTCTGCCTGCCTCTCTGCCTACTTGTGATCTCTGTCTTCAAATAAATAAATAAATAAATCTTAAAAAAAAAAATCTCAAATATGACTCCTAATCCCACAAAATCATAAGAAAAGTCCAGGCAAGAGGCAGTAAACATGGGTAATTTGTAGCTGCACGTTACTAAATAATGGTAATATTCAAGCATTTTATACTCTCTAGTAGGCCTGGGCCTGGGAATGGGCAGAGTTTAGGCAGAGATGAATACCTAGGAGTAAGGGATGTAGTTAAGGAATATCAGAAGCTTCCTTTCCTCATATCCTTCCTTTGTACATATCACTAGTTGCAAAATGTATTTCCTAGAGGAGTTAAGCTTGGCAACCTCCAAATTTTAGGATCACCTCAGGAGGCAGAACAGCAGAGTGGCTGAGAACACATGTCTTAGAATTTATCTCAGTTCTGGCATATATCTACCATGACTTTAGGAGAATTACTTAAATTCTTTCTGATAATATGCAAAGTGGAAGGAGTCTAAAGAGTCTAAATCAGAGGCAAAATTCCTGATCATAAAAATTACTCTTGGAAATCCTTTTGTAGTTTTCTATTTGTGCTTTATAAATTATTTCCTTAAGTTCTTCCTCAAAGATGCTGAAAAAGCTTTCCTGGTCTATGAAGTAATCATGTTTTTCTTTTTTGTCAATGGATAGGATTTCCTAAAATTATACATGCTTTTCATTATCTTTTGTTCCTAATGACTTCCAATGCTTTTACAAGGTGTATAAATTCAGATATGCATAATTTCATAGGAAAAGGTTCCACCACTATGACTATCACATTTTTTTCTCTACACAAGGCCATAGATTTAAATCATCTCCTTAGCAGAGGTTATTTGGTTGTAAATAGCAGAAACTCACACAAGCTACTTCAACAAAGTGAAATTTGTTGTAAGGACACAGGAATAGCTTATGAAAATCACAGATAAGTAGTTCTTGTGAGTGTCTGGAAACCAGCAAATGGAAAGTGCTAGGAAACAGAAATTACTCTCTTTGACTTATAGGGAATTTCATGAACTTGAAGATGCTTCTCTCTGCATAATCTGTCCACTCTTTCTCTCTCTCTGAAAACTAGGTTCCCTCTCTTTGAGGATATTATAGATCAGTGCTTCCCCAAAATGAAAAATTCAGCCAGTGAAGACTGCAACTGGCTACTGGCTCAGGAATTCAAGCAATAGTTAAGAGAATCCTAATAACTGAGCCTTGATTCAGAGGGTGGGGATCATGTGATTAAGAAATGGCTGTAAATGTTCAATCACATAGAGGAGAAAGATTAAAAAAAAAAAAAAAGAAGACTGTGAGTGAGGCAGATGACCCCCATAATCTTATAATATGGTTCTTTCAAAATACCGTCAAGAGCAGATACTGTATACTTAAATACAGAGTAAGTAGGAATTCTTAGAGGAATTCCTCTAGGATTAATTAGCAAAGAAGCAGTAAACCAGATGACCACAAGGGTAAAACTGTGAGGCACTTAGAAATTAAGGGATTAAGATTTAGCTTTGAGATTCCTTTAAAAATAGTTATCCAAGGGCAATTAAACTTTATCTATATGTAGCATATCAGAACATCAGAGAAAAAACATACACCTTAAGTTACCTAAATAACTTCTTGAGAAACTTCCTCTGAGGTACTGTTCAAATATAGCTTGATTTTGTTTTTGCTTATGTAACTTGGTATGCTTCTTTGCTAATGACAATATTGGTTTTAAAACCCAAAGCAGTCAGAAATAATAGTCTGTTTCTAAAACAAAATATGAATCTTTAAAAACTCCAAATGTATAATAATAAGCTGTCTATCGTGGCTGCAGAAAAATATTTCATTTTGATAAATAGTCATGAAAATGTAAAATTGTATTTTTTTGGATTTATGGCAACAGTTTTTTACCTTGTAAATGGCTGCTGAATGTCTAGAAATTACATTTTCATATAAATTGCACTTCTCAAAAAAATTACATGATTTCTCCCATTTGAACAAATCAAGAAAATACTAGGATATTCTATTCAATGTATGCATTAGTTTAATTCTCTCAAGTTACTGACTTTTGTTGAATTTGCCTAAACGGTTAATATTTTCTAAGGGATAAATGATATCTGAATTCAAGAAAAACTCATACAATTTGCCATTAACACTTCTCCATCTATGGCTCTCATAGTGGAGAATACTATAAATTTTTCAACAGGGTAATCGATTTTTTTTTCTTTTTTTTTTAAAGATTTATTTATTTATTTGACAGAGATCACAAGTAGGCAGAGAGGCAGGCAGAGAGAAAGGAAGGGAAGCAGGCTCCCTGCTGAGCAGAGATCCCGATGCGGGGCTTGATCCCAGGACCCTGGAATCATGACCTGAGCTGAAGGCAGAGGCTTTAACCCACCAAGCCACCCAGACGCCCCGGTAATCGATTTTTTATTGAAGTTTATAATAATGTTTCAGTGGTAAATTTCAAGATGTTTTCCCTAAAATTGCCTGAGAATCTATGTTTTGTAGAATATTCATTATATTTGCATAACTTATATAATACACAAGAAATATTTTTTTATTCTTTCTGTGATGAAAACTAGATAAAGATAATAAATGATCTGAAAACGCTCCCAGTTAAGAGTAGTTGCTATAATTTCCCACTTTATTTTTTGTCACTCACTATACTAAATTCTTTGTATTTATGAAGTAATTTAATCCTCCCAATAATTGTATGAAGTAAATAGTATTATTACCCCTTTTGTAGATATAAGGCCTAGAAAAGTTAAGTACTATGACTAAGGTCTCATGGCAAATAATTGGTAAAGCCAGAATCTGACCCACATGTGTAGGCTTCTAAACCCTTGTATTGATCTACTACATTACAGTTTTGTGGGTCCTACAAATGGGTTTTAGCAAGATGAATAACTATCCTTGGTTAACTGAACCCTAGAAATAATGCCCTCGGTATTATTTTTCAGGCTTCCTCCTTTCTCTACAAGGCTAGAAGAATTCTACCATGAAGCACAGAATTTGTCCCAGGTCTGAGGTAAAGAGGCTCTTTAATTAATGATAATTTATGTCATCATTATCCATCATCAAAGGATTACCCTTTCGCTTCAGGTTGTGTTTTTAATCTTTTCTTCTAGAAACTAAAATCTATTTCTCCAGGTAAATAAACTTGTCAGGCTCTGGACCTGATCTCTGAAAATTAAAAAAAAAAAAAAAATTTAAGAAAGGAAAATACTAGTCTCCCTGTAGAAGCCAATTAAGGCAGGTCCTTGCTGTGCTACTGAGTAGGACACAGTAGGGCTTTTGACTGAGGCACCCAGACCTCAATGAGCCTAACTCATAAAACCAACTAGAACATTTTCAAAGCCTCAACTTTATTTTAACTCATAATATTTTAAATACTTTTGGTGTACATTTGAGAGAATTTACTACAGAAATATTTAATTCTGTAAATATTTCTATTTTTGTGGCAATTAATTCAACTCTTACATATACATCAAGCACTTGCAATTTAGAATATCTCTTCATAATTCCTGGATTTCTTTTTCTAATGCCTGACATATTCAGAATATCTTCATTTTAATAGAATATTTGAGTCTTAATGAAGCAGTTAGAATGACCTCTTCTTAAGCTCAGACAAAATATTCACACCATATTGTCAAGTGACCTAGTTATCATCTTCTTATCCTTCAAAGACTAATTTCCTGCCAATTTGGATTAAATTTCTATTGCATAATTACCAAGAACCTCAGGTATCTCTATACTCTTTGCAGTCTTAATCAGACCTTTAATTTTGCTTAATAACTTTCTGGCCCACAAGGATTGAAATATGGGATGTCTGCCCTATATCCCTGGAACTCCTCTAACTTCTTTCCTAATGCACAAATGAGTGATCTGCTATATTTAGAACATTTTAAAAAATTTTTAAAGGTTTTATTTATTTATTTAACAGAGCAGGTGGGGAGTGGCAGGCAGAGGGGGAGAGAGAAGGAAGCAGGCTCCCTGCTCAGCAGAGTCTGAAGTGGGGCTTGATTCCAGGACCCTAGGATCATGAACATTTAACTGACTGAGCCACCCAGGAGCCCCTATTTAGAACATTTTGGTCTCTGTATTTTCACGATGCTATAGAACTTTCAAGTTTTTCAAATTGAGCATGAACACTGGTGACACACAACAAACAGCAAACACACATAGTTGGTTCAAGTTCTTCTCCTACACCAAACCATAGCTGGATTTATTCATTAATAATTTTTTACTGTTTTTTATACAAATTATAGTGATCCAAGCATAATGCTGAAAGCCAGAAAAGGAAAAAATCAAAGAATATGGAAAAACAGAATGACCCATTTTCGTCTTTACAGAAGTCTTCTAACTAGACTTACATTCATTTTTCCTATAAACTCATCTCCACACAGTAAATTATCTTGTTTAAAAAAAAACCTGATCACATGTACTTCTGCTTAGAGTATCCAATAGTTCCTTATAATTTTTCTAGGAAGTCTATATGTCTAAAATGCCTAAAGCAGATAATCTGATTCCTATCTACTCTACCAATATTACAGTACTGAAAATGACTTCCTGTTTCAACCTCACTGTCCTTACTTAAATCTCTTCAAGATGCCACCCTCCCTCTTACCACGGGACATTTGCACATGTGCTTTTGCATAGAATGTTCATTCTCGCCTCATGCCCACCACCCCATCCCACTAATTTCCCATTCATTCCTCAAATATCCATAAAGATATTGCTTATTCATGGAAACCTTCTTTGAACACCTCCCTTCAACTAGGTTACATGCTCTGGCTTTTCCTAGAATAAGATTTTTATCATTCATAACTGTAACTGCAATTCTTTATGACCATTTGATTTAGTAACTCCCCTCACTATCATGAAAGCCCCAAAAAGACACAAAGCAAGTCTGTTTTTATCATTTTATCCCTGTTACCTAGCAAAGGTCTTGGCAAATTAAAATATTCTTGTTGATTAAATGAATCAATCAATGTTTGTGGGCCAGTATTTTCCAAAACACAGGTCAGTAAGATCATAGTTTCTTGTATTCTACCTTTAGTGTGCCAATAACCTAGAACACTGCAGCCTGAACAATTCATTCTCATAATTCAGTTAAGGAAAATAAGCCTTTTCAAGTTATTGACCATATATTTGGATTTCTTCACATTATTATATTTTACTATGCCATAATTGTACTTTGGTGTCAAGAGGAAACATGACCATATCACAAGACAACCGGGGCAAGCAGGGTGGTTAAAGGGTAGAAAGGAATCACTGCCCAGGAATATCTGTAGGAACACTATAAGAAGTCTGTCTCTAGGCTTCTGGTCAGCATCAAAGCAATGGTGAGAGCAATTCATAATCAAATCATAAGATGAGGTGTCAGAATTGGGGAATATGTAATGGAGAAGAGATGTAATAAAGAACAGCTGAGGCCAGGGAAGAAGTTTTGATTTTAGATGAGAGCCAGTGACTACCACTGTGAATCAGATCCTGGGTATGATGATTTGAAAAGGAGAGACTGGAATCAATATGAGATCTAACGGATCAGTTCCATGTTATCAAAGTCTTATATGATGATGAAAGACCCTTAATGTGGAGGGGGCAAAAAACCCTTTGTGCAGTTCTTTCATAGCTTCCAAAATATGCAAATATTTATCAATTCTATATATAAGTAAGAAAGAAACTCCATTTTAAAGATTTTATTTATTTATTTGACAGACAGAGATCACAAGTAGGCAGAGAGAGAGGAGGAAGCAGGCTCCCTGCTGAGCAGAGAGCCCAATGCGGGGCTCGATCCCAGGACCCTGGGATCATGACCTGAGCCGAAGGCAGAGGCTTTAACCCACTGAGCCACCCAGGCGCCCCCAAGAAACTCCATTTTAAAATTCTCATTACGAGAATACCTGGAGACCAGAAAATACTGACAGACAAGACTTTTAGATTTTAGAAAACATCCAAAGGTATGGACAAGCAATGGTAACAAACACTGAATCTAAAACTTACACAAACTCTAATAGACAATTCTACAAAACCCTGAGTCTACACAAACTCTGCAAATTTCATTTTAAATTGTGTTTTGTAATTCTCTAGTTCAAAAGCCAACTGTCTCCAAATTTGCCACTTTAGATTCTCTAAATTCTTAGGGAAAAATATTGCTAATTCCTTAAAGGCACATTATTAGTAATTTAGATCATGCTATTTATCTATTAAATATTACACATCCTGGTAACACTTGAGTGACAGGCCAAATAATGGATTTCCAAAAGATATCTACATTTTAATCCCTATAAACCTGTGAGTATTATCTTATATGACCAAAAAGGGGTCTGCACATGTGAACAAGTTAAAGAGCCTGAGATGAGGAAATTATCTTGGATTATGAGGGTGGATCATAAATGCAATCACATGACCTCTTTCTTATAAAGGAGAAGCAGAGGAAGATTTTTACCACAGACAGAAGAGAAGGCAGTAGTACCACAGAGCAGAGACTGGAATGATGCAGCCACAAACCAAGGAATGCCAAGGGCTACCAGATATTGGAAAAGACAAGATAGAGACTTTCCCCTGGGGCTTCATGAGGAAGTGTAACCTTGACTTGACCATATGAAACTGATTTCAGACTTTGGCCTCCAGTAATATGATGGAATAAATTTTTGTTGTTTCAAACCACAAATCTGTGGTATTTTTTATAGCAGCCACAGGAAGCTATTACAACTTACTGAAGTTATACTATAGTTTCCCATGAAGTAAGACTCAAGAAGTTGCACTTAGGCCACCATTTTGCTAACTTCTATAGAAAGAAAACCGTCTTCTCTTTTAGTTAATGAGTCAGTCTCCTCAGAAACCTAAGTCAGGACACCCAAGGAATCTTTGTACATTTGTTCATTCTTTCACATTAAGTTTCATTAGACATCACAATCATTTGAGAGTTCAACTATAGTTCAAGAAAGTATTTATACACTATGATTTAAAGCAAAGAAAACTATTACTCAAATTGTCTAACAGTTGACTGTAATACAGCATGCTCATCAGAGCACCAGAGAAACATGATTACAAAGAATACAAAATGACTTTAAATCTTCCACAAAGATTTCATAAACAGGTAGTAAGAAGAAATAAGCCAATTAAAGATAAGCCCCCTGCCTACATTTGAATGGAAGTGAATCGGAAAACAATAGACCTGTGAGACACTAGCCCTACTGAGGTAAATGGCACCTGAGGGGAGACATAATGAGGAGCCCGACCACTCTTCACAGAACGATGCTGCTCGTGTTGTATTACATTTATCTTGTACTGGTGATAACTTGAAATTCAGTCCTATTCCTATCATCAGGATGGAAATGATAATCCACAGAGTCTTGAAAATCATATTCACTGAAAACTAGATCCATCAGAGGACATAAAACCTGCACTGACAGGCATTTTTCCTGGACCCACAGTTGGCTGAAGGGGAATCAGCAAATTGGTATCACCTCATTCACTGATTTTTACAAAACAAGTAGGCTTAATCTTCTTTAAAGTGCCTGATACAAAGCTTGTTCAATTTAACTTCAAAGTAATGGTGTGCTAATAAGACTAATAAATTGGTCCAGAAACTAATTTGTGACACCAAAATATCTCCCCACCAAAGGTATTCTGGTTGTCTTCAGGACTGACTGCAATTATCACATCCTTCTCTTTATTATTTTTACCCTGACATACTATTGTTCAAGGTGAAGCTTACCATGAAGCATCTTTCCTAAATTCCTACCATAGCTAACACATTCTTCAACTCAATAGAGATGGTGACTATTATGGTAATTCATATCTAATTTTCACCAGTAGGGTTAAGTTCAAATAAAGGCTTAGAAAGGCAGGGGCAATGTACGTCTGGGAGAGTGGAGATCCTAACATCCAGCATGGTTCTTCTCTATATATACTTACTTCATATCAAACACAATATAATTGACAGCAAAGTCACTTCTTGTTCTCTTCTGCTTCCTCTTTAAACAGTTGCATCTAGTTATTCTGATTGATGACTCATTGACTGTTTCATTTTTTTCTCCTTCATGCTAAAGTGGTAACTTGGGCATAGCACCAGTGGAATTACAACTTGGATTATTTACAAGCTATCAGCAGGAAAAAATACCCTTCAAAGCAGCTGAAAACTCTTCTTCAAAGTTTATTAGCACTGGGGCAAGGACATTTTACCAGTTGCCTTTTCATCCAAATATTCAACTTGTTTCAAAAGGCAATAATAAAACCATTCCTGAACATGAGAAATGTTTTCAAGGAGAAATACCATAGCTGACTATTAATCTTTCTTATCAAGAACATAAAACACATAAGAATTTACTTATATGCTTATTACTAACATATCAGTGTTACAGACTACATTCAGGTTTAGTGGCCTAACAAGGAAATTTAAATTTAATTGTTATAGATCAACTGTGGAACTGCAAAATCTTGTTTGGCTGTTTCGGTAGAAAAAAGGCTTAAGTCACATACTCTTTGTTCAAAGAAAGTCCTCCTCTATGAAGAAAGATAACCCTTCTTTAGTGAATCCTTCTTTGAATGAACAGTTTCAAGTAAGACACAAATGGTCTGAAGAAGAAAAATACCTACCCCAACATCAGGTTAATAGAAAGAATAGAATCTGGTGCCCAATGAGGTGCTATATGTCAGTTGTTCTAGCAACTTAACACTTGTAAATATGATGTGCATCACCATTACAATGATAATTGTAGTTACCTTTTATTCAGTGTTTAAAATATGTGGGGGGGGGCTAGTGGATCCAAAGCATCAAAGAGAAACACATTTGAATATAATCTACTAATAATGGAAGTGGGGGGTGGGGGGGTAACTGACAACAGACAAGGAGGGAAAGTGGATTTTCCTATTGATTGACAAGTTCTAGCTGTGGAAAAGGCAAGGAAAATTGAAACTCCTTATTTAGAGCTGGTATTAGAGACAGATAATAACAAAAGAAAACTACAACATGAAGTAAGGTGACGACTAAGAATTAAACTGCCTGAGAGAAGTTTCCAGTGAGGGGAAAACCCATTTTCAGCAGTTCTGTCTCTCTGTTAAACACTACTTGTATAAACAGCAGTTGTACAGTGTTATGGAAAGCAGGTCTTAGGCATATGCAGGAATGGAAGAATCAGGACAACTATTTTGGTTCAGATAGTTACAGCTTAGATAACAGTGCTCCATAAAGCAAAAGACCAGGTGTATAAAAGCTCTTCTGGCCTGTTGTCAAGATCAGTTTCATCACACCCCACCCCCCAACCCATGCACAGGTATTTTGCAACAGAATAAGAAGCCAGAACAGAGGCTCAAATACCAACAAAAGAGAAGGAAGATACAAGATATGTTTGATTTAGGGGGAAAAAAGCCTATTGAAAGCTTTGCTTTATTCATGATCTTTTAGTTTTCATGACCACACTACGGGATCATTTTAATCCTCATTTTACAGAGTAAAACCATAAATGATGGGCTCAAGATCACCTAGGCAATGATCTGCTACAGGATCTGAACCCAGGTCCAGGGTACTAGGTGCAACTCCTCAGTAAGGACACATGCTACGTTTCAGCTTGCTATACTTTTCATTACTGCCACACTTAGTTTACGCAATTAATGGGAAAAGCGTTTCCCAAAAGTTGTAAATTTTCTCTGTCCTGGGATAGGTGAATGTTGGCATAGGATTCCTCACTTTTAAATTACTAGTAAGGTTTAAATTTAAAATATCAAGACCCTTTTATTATTGACTGTGAGGTTAAAGATTAAAGGAATTGTATTGGTGAGAATTTTTTGAATTTTACATGACAACTCAATTAAGTTTAAGCCTAAAAAGAACATTTGCAGGGTGAAAAGACAAGGAGTGGATCTGGCTTCATGCAGTGGGTCCAAGGACCCAAATGCTATTGAGATGCTCTCTCTTCCTCTATAAATTTCATCTCTGTTTCTCTTAGGGCCAGCTGTCACCAAGGGGCTGAGAAGTATGACTATCATCTTACTGCTACTGACAAGGGAAATCTGAAAATAAAAATATGAGTTATTTCTCATATTGCAAAGTTCCCAGGCAAGAATGATCTGATTTGGATGTTATTACTACCTCTTGGATACTGTAATTACTTGTGAGCCACGAGGAGACACTATGACTGGCCCAGGTTGATCACCTGTGGCCAGGAGTGGAGTCCAAAACCTAAACAAGGATAACAGCATTTTTCATGACCACCTGAGAAGTTACCATGAGCAAGGCAACCAAACTAAGTTGGGTCTACCACAAACACATTTTATAATAGTTTTATTTTAGAAATACATACCAAATATGCTAATAAGGGTTCGGAGACCAGGTCTCAGTAAATAAATTTGGATGTATTTGGAAGAAGAGCAAGTGTGATTAACTTTAAAAAAATAAGTAACTCAGAGTAGTCCAAGAAAGAGTTGGTGGAGGATGCCTTTTGTAAAGTTACTTTGGTGAAAATAAAAGATGAGCACACTTGTAAGAGTTTTAGGATACTTTATATCTGAAAGTCAAAAGAAGAGATTTGCTGGACAACTAAACTCAGCCTGTGCTTTTGTCACCATTTTTGTCTCTTTTAAATTAAAGAACATAGGATTAAGAGTTAGTAAAACAAAACAAATGAAACGCAAAGCACATATGTACAATGTTTTCAAGTTAAGATGCTGTTGGTAATAAGATCTCTGAAAGGGCAATTAAATCACTGGAACCAATAAATCCAGAAGAGAGCTTCTAAACACTGGATTGTGGAAAGATTATGAAAATATTGCAATAAATAGCCATTGAAAATGTTTGGAATAATACCAAGGGGGATGTTAAACAACCATATTTTGAAGTTAAATGAAATCATAAAGGAAAATTAAACTTGAATATAATACCTATCATTATTCCACAAACTGCAAAATGCTGGCCATATACTTTCTTACTTAATTCTCAAAATTACTTTAGGAGGTTGATGCTGTTAATATTCCTCATTTTAGAAACAGTATTTAGAGGTGTTTTAGAGTATAATGGGACTGGTTTGTTATAGTCACAGTGTGAGTAAGGGACACAGCCAGGAACTAAAACCAGGCTGCCTGATTCTAGTGTCTATACTTTCAACACTATCCTATAGAGAAGTATAATTAATGAAAAATATAAGGATACAGTACAGTGAGCAAAAATGCATCACTCTTCTCTATCTACAGACTGTGTCCACACTTCACCCTATATTCTGAAAAGAGTAAAACCTTGTTGAATCTGATATTCTAAGTGATTTCCTTTAGCCTGAACTAGCACACACTGGAAGACAAGCCAACCTACTAAAGAAGTCAGACCACATATTTCTCTCTTCCCTGAGATAACTTCTAACACAAAGTGAGAACCACAGTTTGAATAACAGTTCCCTAAACCAACAATAGGTTATGCTGTGATCGGTACAGTGTATTTTAGATGGCCTGGGTATGCCTGGCTTCCTTCCATAGTAGTGCTTCCTTCCTTACCCAAGAAGTATCCTTCCTCAAAGGGGCCAGAATCTTCAAGCTTCCTATACCTTCTCACCATTAAAACTTGCTCTCCTGAAAGTACAGACTAAGTCATATGAACAGGCAATGAAATAATGGGCTTAAATTTTTAGTAAAAAAAAAATTTGAGTCAAATAAATGATTCCAAGGTAACAAAATAATCACACTCATGAGCTGGTGACAGAAGTGTTTGGAGACTAGTTGGGGGGGGGGGGAGATGAGGGTAGGGTAGGAAGGAAGTCAGAGACCTTTATAATACTTATAAAATCTATCTTCACAATTGCTTTGAACATGCAGCTCACTCCAGTAGTACAGCTACATAAAAGGGCTTAAGCAAAGAATTAGGATGAAATAAGATTTGTACAGACTTCTGAAAAGCATATAAAAAGCTAGACTGAAATATTTGAATACAAGCCTAATGGTCATACATATGCCAGTAAAAGAACCTTATATTTAGACAAATGTTCAAGCATATTTGTTGAGTAGAAGAATGAAGACAAATTAAATCTTAGAGATATAATACTGCTGAGGACATTGCTAAACTGCAAGGAGCTGAAGGGGGATATCTGGTACTCACAATTTCTCAAGCCTTCCTGACACACCCAGAGTTGCAGCAAACAGGAACTGACCCCTCTATAGGGTACAGTGGCTCCCCAACAAGGACTCATTGAGGTGGAATTCACTGAAGCTCTGACAGGTTTGGAGCCATTTCACTTTGTGTACCTGTACAAATAGAATTAATGGCTTTATAACTACCTTCTGTAGGTATGGGTGCTCATTCCTGGACTCTTGCACTAGTCACACACACACACACACACACACACACACACACATCTCACTGGTAGATACCAGGAATCTACTTTGCCAGGAAAAAAAAAAAGAAATAAAGTGGAGTTTGCATACAAACCTACTCAGAGCAATAAATAATGATGCGCTAACATTGAGAACTACCAATAAAGAGCCATTAGAACTCAACAACAATGCCAACATGTTTTGAGAGACGAATGATAAAAATGCAAATCTGAAGTTGCCTATAAAAACATAAAGAGAAAAGATAGAGAAAAATAAAATCTTTCAAACTCTATTTTCCACATGTAAGAGAAGCAAAGAGCAAATGGATGGAAAGTAGATATCTCAGAAGTCTGTGAGACATGACAGCTATCTCAACATTAAAGCTGGAGTAGAAGCTATGATTTCAGGGGATGCTGAAGAACTGTGGAGTTGTGAGAGAATTTATAAAAATGCTAATACAACTGAATTTAGAAGCATATGTGAATTTCAGAGGCAAAATATATTTGGATACTAACTTTTCACACAAATCCCTCATGATTCACCTATGACTGCTTTGAACTACTCTACAAGTAGGACTTTCTGATATTTTTCAAACTTGAGATCTTTGAAGTATTCCTTTGATTCTCCTAAGCTGAAGCAGGATGAGGTGATTTGAGGCCTTTAAACTCTCAGAAAGAAGTCCCAGCATACTTGAAACTTTTGGAAAGGGATTTGCATTATTATAACAAAGGGAGTTTTAAAAACAACTAATAGTTTTCAGTCATTAATGGTTTTTAAGTATCCCCTATCTTTCATGTATGGGTGTGTATGTGTGTATATCTTTAAGTTGCTGATTGTCACAGAAATCAAAGCCAGTTCTCCCAAGAACTTTAGTACTTACTTGAAACAGAAGATTTGTAGAAGGGCACTGGATTAAGAGTTGGAGGTCAAGGTTCAAACCTCATCTTTTCAAACAGCCAACTATATAATCTGTATAAATTTGTATAGTAATCACAGTTCTCTGGGCTGCCCCCCTCCCCAGAAAAAGGGGCTGGACTGAGCAACTGAGCCATGGTTCTCAAATAGAGGCAATACATCCCCCCAAAGTGCATTTGGAAAACTTGTGGGAGTGTTTCAGTTGACATCACGATGTCAGGTGAATTTGCACTGGTATAAGCAGGGATACTAAATAGCCTGTAACACACAGAACAGTTCTACATGAGTAATATTTCCACATCCTACAGGATTTTCAAATGCCCACCACACATTCACATAGGTGTAAACCTGTTTGCTTATGATTATGTTTATCTAATCCAAGATATTCTGTTTTATATAATACTAATAATACATACCTACATGGGTATCTGTGTGTTTATCTGTATGTGCTTGTGTCTGTATATATGTATTGGGCATAGTTCTTTGATAAAATTCTACATCTTTTCCTCTATTTTCTTTTTTTTTTTTTTTTTTTTAGATTTTTTTATTTATTTATTTGACAGACAGAGATCACAAGTAGGCAGAGAGAGAGAGGAGGAAGCAGGCTCCCCGCTGAGCAGAGAGCCCGATGTGGGGCTCGATCCCAGGACCCTGAGACCAGGACCCGAGCCGAAGGCAGAGGCTTTAACCCACTGAGCCACCCAGGTGCCCCTATTTTCTTGATTACATTATTTTATTTTAAAATGTATGCCTAGGGGCACCTAGGTAGTTCAGTGGATTAAGCATCTGCTTTCGGCTCAAGTTATGATCTCAGTGTCCTGGGATTGAGCCCCGGGTCAGGATCCCTGCTCAGCAGGGAGTCTCCTTCTCCTTCTCCCTCTGCTCCTCCCTCCAACTTGTATAGATGCTCTCTCTCTCTCTCAAGTATATAAAATCTTTAAAATCAATCAATCAATCAAACATATGTCTAATGTCTGTATCACTTATAAGTCTGCTTGTTTGTTTTTCTTTTGGTCCCATTGGCCAGTATGCCAGATAATTTTTTATTGAATATTGGACATTATGTTGAAAGTCTATAGAAACTCAGAATACTATTTTTTTCCAGAGAGGATTTATTTATTTCTGGATAACAGTCTTTCAGGGTCCCAACTGAGAGCATGAGGAAATCTAATTCTTGTCTCCCAATTACCTTGAGACTTCCCAAAGTCCTGCTTAGTTTCCCAGCCTGTTGGCAAACAGTTTGTGCTCAGCTTTTTAGCATCTCACTATTCACTGTTCATGAGTTAACCAATATCTTGAGGGGAAAGGTGGTAAAGAGGATCTTTACTTGCATCTTCTCACCTGAAAAAAAGCAGGGCAACTCTAATTGTTGTGATAGCAAATATTAAAGATAGAGCCACAGTGGCACATGCTCACTCCATGTCCAAGGTTAGGATACAAGGAAAAAGGTGCTGAGTTTTCTTGGGGGCTGAAAGGAAGTATCTGGGCTTCAGACATTTGACCAGTACTAGGTTCATGAAAACCACCTACCAGAACAAGGATGTGCATAGTACACTCCTAGGAGCAAGAATTGAAGAGTGGATGTTCACTCAGGAGGCCATAAAATAGAGAAAACTATAGGGATAGAGGTTCCAG
This sequence comes from Taxidea taxus jeffersonii, assembly GCA_003697995.1. Taxonomy (NCBI): domain Eukaryota; kingdom Metazoa; phylum Chordata; class Mammalia; order Carnivora; family Mustelidae; genus Taxidea; species Taxidea taxus. The sequence goes on along the minus strand of RCUC01146206.1, from coordinate 12,844 downwards.
GAGAAGGTTGGGGAACAATGGAGGGAAGGATTCTATAAAGACCACCAAAGCATCCTTTGAAGAAAAGAGTCAGCATTTAAATATCTGCCACAGTAAGGGCCTCAAGGCCAGATTCTAATGGGATTCTAATGGCAATAACCAAGTAAGACCTTGCTCTTTTCTTCTAGTTCCTCCTCCCTGCCCACTCACAGAACCAGAAGCAACAGTTAAGAGGTGGATGGAGAAGTAGGACAAACTCAGTGATGAAAACAGGCTATGCCACATCCCCTTTCCCCACGGCTGTGGGCTATGGAACCTAGGTTATACCTGAACTGGGCTTGGCAGGTACCAGGGTGAACACAAGAGGAGAAGCTTTAAACTGTATATAAAATGAATTTTTTTAAAATTTGGATTACATAGGATTACTTAATATCTAAAAAAGACACTATTTGTATTTCAAAGTGACTAAAAAGCTAGGAAATTTGCTACAGTGTCATTTAGAGCCTTGAGAGGGAGACTCAACCATGTGGATATAAAGATAGTGATAGGGAAAATAAAGTTATTTCCCCAAATGTATCCAACACAGCAGTTAGAATTTGCCTGATTATTTTGGAAAAGTGACAAATGTTAGTAAAGTCAGATTTCTTCATGTTATTCAATATATGAGAAAGAGTTAATGAGCTTGGGAATCAAAAGGATCTTGACTATACAAATAATTTTTTAAAACTTTTTAAAAGTGTATTCATTTAAGTAATCTCTACACCCAGCATGGGGTTCAAACTCACAACCCTGAGATCAAGAGTCACACGTTCCTCTGACTGAGCCAGCCAGGAGCTCCAATACAAATTATTTTTTTAAATAATTGATATAAGATAAATATAACATTCTAAGAATTAAAGTTTAAGCAGTTCATTAAATATTTATTTTCTCCCCATATATTAAAAAATATGTAAGATGCATTTATATACTTAGGAGTGTTCAGAAATTACAAGAACAAAAAAACAGCCTTAAAATTATAACTATAAGAGAATAGCTCTTATAATGCAGAGCAAAGAAGCAATTATAAAGCTGAATGTTAAATTATTCCAACCTCTGAAGGAATTAGATTTGTCAATGGCAATCCTTTCATGATAAAACATAATCATTTCCTATACATGGAGAGTCACGGATACATAAACATCATACTTGTGATAAAATGCCCTCAAAATACCAGTCTTGCCACAAACACCCTACAGAAATTCCTACTGTATCTCTCAAGTAGGATGCAAGATAAATATTAGAATGATTTTGCTTGTACTTTAGGTACTAAAACTTTTAAATTCAAACATTCAGTAAAATGTAACTTTCATACTTAGTCAAGAATTCAAATGCATCCATCTGTTTAACCGAATGATGACTCAAGGTGAAAATCCATCACAACATTCTTTAAAAATATACTAAAGTGCCGTGAGAAAGTAACTTGCTATTCCACAGATTCAGTTATTCTCCAGACCTCATCACATCCCCTATATGCTCAAGGATACAGAGTGTATCACAGTCACTATAAACATGGAAAACTCTGTGAGGTATCGTCACTAGTCCGGGACCACAGCAGCAACAGTGCACTAGTGCAGCTCTGCAGGAGACCAGATGTGCTGGTAATAAAACAGTGAAAATATGGAATGAAAAAAGTAAAGATATTTAAAAAGGAAAAAAGCCACTAACAGTAATCAACTAATCTAAAACTGAAGTAAAAATAAATACATAAGGTCCAAACTTCTTAACACACAGCAACAGCCCAAAACTTTGGGAAGATCTGTCAGAGCATGAAAACCTCAGTACAAACATTCTATCAGCCACTGAAAATCCCATTATGCCTTTGTTTATTTGACAGAAGTTTTTTTAATTAATTACATTTGAAAAATAATGGAATTTGTGCTTAATATGCTAACATTAGCAGGGAATTAAAAATAATAGAAGCATGAAGCTGGGGAAACTGACATGGTAATTATATTCCAAGAGTTTTTTGGTGTTTATTTCCAATATACTGCAGTTTCTATTTATATGATAACATACAATGATTTAGAGTCATAAACTTCAAAAGCTGGAAGGAAACATAAAAATAAGCTGGAGATTTTACTTCAATCTTATTATTTTGTAAGAAAACTTAAGCCAAAAATGAGATTTTCTGTGTCACATGATTATTATTCATTAATGTACTTTTTCATTACATATCTGATGGTCTACTAAGTTTAAGGCACTACTACAAAAAATTCAGAGAACACCAAGATGATAAAAACACAGCCCAACAATGTAAGACTTAGACACAAGAAGCAGAGATAAGACATTTGCCCACATAACTAATAATAACAATTGCTATATTGGGGTGCCTGGGTGTCTCAGCCAGTTAAGCTCAGGTCATGATCTCAGGGTTGTGAGACTGAGCCCCACATTGGTCTCCATGCTCAGCACTTGAGGAGTCTACTTGAGATGCTTTCCCTTTCCCACCCCCTCTGCCCCTCTCCTTACTCACGCACACTTTCTCTCTAAAATAAATAAATAAAAACCTTTTAAAATAATAATAATAATTGCTGTATTATAAGATCAACTAGAATGTATACAGCATCTTAAAGGGGCTTAGAGTTATGGAAATATCAGAAACAGGAGCAAAAACTTCATAAAAGCCAATATATAATTGAGTGGTGAAGACTGGGAAGGCTAGGAGAGAAAAAGGGGAACGTGAGCAATGGGGAGAGCAGGAGCTTAATTTGGCTTAGTTTGGTTGCTTCAACAAGGTCCATAATAAAGCTGAGGAGTTAACCTGAGAGCATATCATGAAAAGTCTAAAGCACCCTGCAAAGACTGACTTTATTTTCTCAAAAATGAGGACCTCCTGAAGACTGTCAAGCACAGGAGAAACAGAATCATAAGGAACAGTGCTTTAACAAAATTAATCTAACAGCAGAATATCAGATGTTTGGACAGTCAAGATCTGGAATGGAAGTATACTACAAAAGCCCAAATGAAATAATAGTGTATGATGAGGGTCCTCATGTGATACTTTGGCTCCATCTGGCTAGAGTTCAATTCAGGAAAAGAGATGAAAGTCACAGTTGATACTACTGATTGCAAGAGAATCTTTTTTTTTTTTTTTTAAAGATTTTATTTATTTATTTGACAGACAGAGATCACAAGTAGGCAGAGAGGCAGGCAGAGAGAGAGGAGGAAGCAGGCTCCCCGCCGAGCAGAGAGCCCGATGTGGGGCTCGATCCCAGGACCCTGGGACCATGACCTGAGCCGAAAGCAGAGGCTTTAACCCACTGAGCCACCCAGGCGCCCCGATTGCAAGAGAATCTTGAGGGGGCACCTGGTTAATCATCCAGCTCTTGATTTCAGCTCAGGTCATGATCTCAGGGTAGCAAGATGGAGCCCTATACTGGGCTCCTAGCTCAGCATGGAGCCTGCTTAAGATTCTCTTTCTCTTGGAAGGAAGGCAGGGAGGAAGGGAGGAAGGGGAAAGAAAAAAAAAAGAAAGAAAAGGAAAGAAAGAAAGAATTTATGAGAGAAAAAGTGGGTCTCTGGGAGAAGAGGAGGACTCCCATCTGGAATATACCCATAGCAGAGTCTCTTATCTGAACTTAGATGTTTGGTATCTAAAGCTCAAGTTGTCTTTCCCTTGTATCTCACTGTCTTTCCTAAAAGTTAATTAGGAAATAATTCATTGCCTAATAGTTAACCACAATGAATTTGTCCTCTAGTTCTCTTAGAAATTAGATCTTGTGTCTCTTTCATGGTCTTTGATAATAGTAACTTATATATTTTTACTTAGTAACAATAATCTCATTTTACTAATAAGAATAATCTTAATATTACTTTTATATAAGAACAAATATTTATACAGTGCTTCTAATATCCCATATATTGTTCTAGGTACTTTAATTTTTATAGCATTCTAGTACTATCTCCATTTCACAGACCAATAAAGTGAGGCCCAAGGAGATTAAATACTCTACCCAAGGACATACAGCAAGTACCTGAGAGAGTTGGGTGCATGATCTAAGGCAGTCTGGATTCATACTCCATGCTTTCAACCACTGCATATATTACCTCTCAGAGCCAAACACACCCTAATTACCTCCAGCTAATCTAGCCCCTCCTACTTTTCCTAATAGCCTAAGGAGGTTGTGATGTTGCTCTCTTTCCTCCAGCTAAAATGCAGAAAATGTTAACTAGACTTTTTCCTCTCTTCTCTCCCCCTCCCCCTTCTATTTCCATTCCCTCCTTCTCCCCCTCTTCCCTTCTCAAGAGTCCATCTCTTCTGGCTTTTTTTTTAATTTTTTTTTTTTAATAGGCTCACACCAAACATGGAGCCCAACAAGGGGCTTGAACTTACGACCCTGATATTGAGACCTGAGCTGAAATCAAGAGTTGGATACTTTGACTGAGCCACCCAGGCACCCCCAGAGTCCATCTCTTCTAATGCTGCTCACAGAATCAAAGCTTTCCTCAGACTTGAGCCAGCACAGATTTACAAAGTGATTTCTCACTGGCTTGCCCAACACTGGCTTACACCCCCCGCTTTTTTTTCAAATTGCACATGCGAAAGGAGTAATGAAGCCTAAAAGAATATAGTGAGGTTTCCTTACATCATACTTTTAATTTCATCATCTTCCAATATTCAAAAGATCTTTAAAGTGCTGCTGTCAAGTGCTTTTTATTAATTCCTTACCAACTTTGGAGTGAGTGCTATATATTTAAATTTTATCATTCTCCGTTGTGGTTTGTATACTGTGGGTGGGGCTACTGAACAGCAAGTTTATTAACAAAGACATATTACTTAAAAATCTATTGAAAACCATATTGACATGACTGACTATGGATTATTCAATTTTACATACTGTGTATGTCAGATAGTACCTTAAATCATCTTTAGAGCTGGCTATAATTCCTTAATGGAGAAGAGCATGATTTTCCAGGGACAAGAGTAATTGTTTTTCTACCTTTCAAATCTCCACGCTACAGCAGGAGATAAATTGAACTTTTGGAACAAGTAGCCCATAACAGACTTATCAGTGGTTGAGCCCTATTTCTACGTTTTCTCCTATATAGTACAAGCTAATACTTCTTACATCGGTACAGTGACACATGATTAATAGTGTGAGCAATCTGCTATCTGGTATTTCTAATCTCCCTTTTCTCCTGAAAAGGTTTCCTTAGTTATCTTGCAGTGTTTTTCTTAGGTACCAAGGTTTAAGAAGTCATAATGGTAGATTACATTTGTAAATACTGTAAAGTACGAAAACCCATCCATGATATAATTATAATATCTCATGGAGGAGTGGAGATAAATGAGAGAGAACATCATCCTGAACCCCCTGCCTGATGATAGATTCACTGGCTACAGATCATCTACAACAAAGACCCACAAAGCATTATAATTAGCAGTTCAAAGCACTTTATATTCACTAATTATTTCATCCAATCACCTCCCTATGGAGAATACATAATAACTTGCTGACCTTAACATAAGAAGATTGCCCTGCTGAGTTCTATCGTCTCCCCCAGTGCATGCCCATTAGTTGTTCAGTTAGCAGCAGAAAAGAAGTTGATCCTCTCTTTTTTCACCCAAGCCCCTTGTGACCAACAACAGCACCCTCATTGGTTTAAGAGAGAGGACTACAGAAATAAGGCCAGGACAATGGGCAGCCTTAAGAAAGGAGACAATGCAATTGGTTTCATTAGTTCTATGCACTAATCAGCTTAGCTACTACCACAAAAGACAAATGTGGATGCTTTTCTGTATAAGTAAAGCTATAAAATCTGAATTAAACTTTTAAAAATCTGGCTAAAAGTCATGTGCCTGCTAATCTCACCCTCTCAAACTTTTCTAGCATTGACTGAATATGACAAATTATAACTGGCATTAATTAATAGACGTGGAGGAAACTAATCCCCTGGCAGCTGATTAAAATTCGCAGACATTGATTAAATGGTAGATACATGCAGGATGAGAAAAGAGAAGGAAAGAAAGTCCACAGTCACAAACGAAGTGGGGACAGGAACAATAAACTCAGAGTAGAGTGGAGACGAAACTGCAAATGTGACAAAAGAAATATTGGTAGATACACTTGGAGAGAAAAATGAGAAAATTATTTTAAACTACATCTTGTAAAAAAATAGCTTAAACCCTAGCAAACTCTATATAGGTAGCATGATCTTATCACCTACCTAGACTTTTGCAAGAAAAAGGAGACACTATTAGTAGGACAACAAGCATTACTGGATCTATTAACTAAAACAAATACTCATTCTACATATAGTTATGAGAAATGGCTGAACACAGAAATGAAGAAACACTACTCATATATTGAAACATTACTTGTGATGGTTAATTTTATGTGTCAACTTGACTGAGCCACAGGGTGCCCAGATATTTGTTCAAATATCTTGAGTGTTTCTGTGAGGCTGTTATTGGGTGAGATTAACAATTAAATTGGTTGAGTAAATCAGATTGCATTCCCTAATGTAGGTGGGTTTCATTCAGTTGGTTAAAGACCTGAATTGAAATAAAAGGGTTACTTCTCCCATCTCTGTAGAAAGGAATTCCTCCTGCCTGGCTGCCTTGAGTGGGACATGAATCCTTTCCAGTCTCTGAACTGTGGCTGAGACACTAGCTCTTCCTGGGTCTCAAGACTGCCAGCCTTTGGACTGGAACTTGCAACACTGGCTCTCCTGATTCACAAGTCTTCAGACTCAAGATTGAAACTAAACCATCAGCTCTCCCGGGTTTCTAGCATGCTGATTTGCCCTGCAGATCTTAAGACTTGTCAGCCTCTGTAATCATGTAAGTTAATTCTGTATCATCAATCTTTTTATAAAAAGAGATGGTATCAATATCTCTCTCTATATATCTCTATATATATAGATATATATAGATACACACACACACACACACACATCCTATTAGTTCTGTTTCTCTGGAGAACCCTAATACAATAGTAAATCATGTCTGAAGTCATTTTTATAAGGTTATTCCTTCTATAAAGGACTTCTTTCCTCCTTGGTGGAAGAAACCCTCACTAAAGGTTGCTATGACTTGTCCAAGGTAACTAAAGCCTTGGGTTCAGCTGACCATGGGACATAGAGAAAAACAGATAAAGACGGATTCCCAAGTTTTAAATTCTTACATACACACTTTCTCCTTGAATACTAAAGTGTTTAATTTCATCAATAAGAACAAACTAATGCAAAAGCAACTTCTACACCCTCTGTTTCTGTCCTTGCTGCACCCTCATCAAGTGTCAGAAGGCAGGTGAGAGGGGGGGTAATTAAAACACAGGGGCAGAGGGGTGCCTGGGTGGCTCTTGGGTTCCTGGGATCGAGTCCCGCATTGGGCTTTCTGCTCAGCAGGGAGCCTGCTTCCCCCCCCACCCCGCCTGCCTCTCTGCCTACTTGTGATCTTTGTCAAATAAATAAATAAAACCTTAAAAAAAAAACAAACACAGGGACAGAATTGGGGCATGGGTCACCCCAGGAGTGTAATAACCTAAGAGGATGAGAAGAATTAGGGAATGTAGAGGAGTCAAATTCATAATGATGAAGGTTAGTTGCAAAGTTAAAGGAAGGCCACAGCTGAAGTGAAGCCAGCATGAATAGCCATGAGTTAGCATGCAGGGCAGCACCTTAAGGAGGCCTGGGCTAGAAGAATGGCTCTCAGGTGCAGGCAAATTTGGTGCGTATAGAGTATAAGTTTGCAGGAGACTAGAAACTCTTCCTCAGGGGCACTTAGGTGGCTCAGTCGGTTAAGTGTCTGCTTTAGGCTCAGGTCATGATGCCAGGGTCCTGGGATCAAGACCCACATTGGGCTCCCTCCTCAATGGGGAGCCTGCTCTCCCTCTCCCTCTGTCTGCTACTCTGATTTGTTCTTGCACTCTTGCTCGCTCGCTCTCTCTCTCTCTCTCTCTGTGTCAAGTAAATAAATAAGAATCTTAGGGAAAAAAAGAGAAAGACAAGATATTCTTCCTCATCTTCTTATACAAGTAATTTCCTGCAATCTAGCTTCCAGAGACTGGGATATAACAGAGCTCAGTGCTCAAGAGCCTGGGAATTAATTGGTTGTGGGTACAAATTCTGGTTCTGCAACTTTCTGTGTGATCTTGACTAAGTGGTTTATTCTCCATCAAGCTCAATTCCCTAATACAGAAAATGGGTATACTACTATTAGTTGTTGTCTCTTTTAAGGAAAGCATTGCCTGCTCTTTAAAAGGCCAGTATTCCTGGATGAATGAGGAGAAATGGATGTCACTTAGAGTCACTAACTCCACCGGTCTGCTTTTGTCTTCTATTAATTCCATTACAGGAGAGAACAAAGAAAAATTGAGTTCTAATAGGTTTGGGTATGGAGGAAGAAGGAACGAAAAGAGAGGAAAAAAGATATAGAAAAAAGATACAGAAAACAATTGAGAGAAGAATACTAATTTCATCTTTTACTAATATGCAATTTCCTTGGATCCAGCCCTATTTGCCAAAACACACTGTGGGCAATAAACACTAACCAACTGACTTAGGTACAAACATTTTGTGAACAAAAATCCTTTCTAGAGTTAAGAACAATGTTTCTGATGGAACAAATAAACCTAATGCTGAACTGCTGACCCTTGGCCTTCATGCCTGGACCTCATTCACACAGTCCTACAACTGAAATAACCCAACACTTCAATGCAGTAGACCATCCTTATGAAAGCGACAGAGCCATGTTTTCTTGTTTGCAGGACTAGAGTTCTGTATTGTTTCAGGATATCCTCCTTCCTAGAGAGTATTTTCATATTATCATTATTGTATTTTAGCATGTGCCAGCAAGCATGACAACCTTTAAAATCAATCTGCACTCTTTAGTTCTTAATGAAGATTTTTATTTAAAGTAATACCCTTTAAATTTTTAGCACACTCACCCCCTTATTGAAAGGCCAATCTGAATCTATTATTTTATGACTATAAGTGGTTTCATTTCCCTGCAGTGGAATGCCGCATGCTTTAAATGTACAGTTGAACATGAAAAGCACTTAGAAAACTTAATTTAAAAGCCTTAGGTAAATGGTCTCTGAAATGAGCTATTTGTATCCTGAACTGTCATTAAAGACAACCTGTCAGAAGTTCATCCAATATTTCATTTTATATTATAAGTTCCATTAAATTTTCATAACAAACTGATAAGCACTACTAATGTCACTTCCCTTTCAAAAGTGTACCTAAGCCACAAGTAGTTTTCCTCTTAAGAAGTCTTACTCAAAGGTAGATCTTCGATCAGTGTCTATCACAGAAGCCAGGCCTGTTTATGAATCTAATTGCAAAAATAACAGAAGATTTATCCTACCAGTTAAGAACCATGGTCCATCCTATTTAATAGTCAGTCACTGATAATGAAGCCAAATAATGAGTAATTCAGAAAGGCCTGGCCTAGCTGTTCTAACAATACTCACCAGAGACCTGAGCTCAATAAATTGCCCACTAGGTAAATTTTTAATGTCATCTTATTGGCCCTGTACCTTCCTTATTATAATTTTAAGCACTTCCTGTAGTACTAACATGTAATTTGGCAAATGAGTCCATATTCACCCATCCAATTCCTTAATCATACTCTATCCACCACTGTCTATCATGGTTATATTTTAAAGTGAAATTACCTATTGGTAATTAATTGAAATAACCTATGGTTAAATTAATTATTACTTGTCTAATCAGCCATTATACTAATTTAAACTTTTAAAATATAAGTAAAATAATCTAAAAAAGGTATATATTCTATCCTTATATAAATCTTACACAAGCTTCTTTTAAAACCTGAAAGAAATACAGTACTTTCATTATCTCTATCAGTAGTCTAGATGTTAGAGTACAGAAAATCTAGTCATCCAGTTGGGCTCAAAGAAAGCTGAAAGCTATGTCAGCCTAAACAAAGTAACCTCTCTAGCCATAGTTGGGCATATGGACTCAAAGAAAGGATTCATTGTTCATTGTCATGGGGAAAGCAAATGGGTTTTGTGAAGGCCATGATTTCCTGGGAAATCTATGTCCATAAACAATCCACCTACTTGGAAGTTGGCATGTGGATTCTATATACTTTTTTTAAAATTATTTTTATTAACATATAATGTATTATTTGCCCAAGGGGTACAGATCTGTGAATCATCAGGCTTACACATTTCACAGCACTCACCATAGCCCATACTTCCCCAATGTCCATAACCCAACCACCCTATCCCTATACCCCCCACCCCCTAGCAATGATCTCTCTGATATGAGGAATTTGAGAGGCAGGGTGGGGGGCTGTGGGGGGTAGGGAAGGAAAAAAATGAAACAAGATGGGATCTAGAGGGAGACAAACCATAAGAGACTCTTAATCTATGCACTTCTTAATAAAAATCTAAACTAGAGCATTTGCAATGGCTGTTATGGGGAAAGCACTACTGGGCTCACAGTCATAGATATTCCCAAGTACGTAAGAAGCCTAACCTGGCTCTCTGTGGTAGCTATGCATTTAAGCAAATATACTAAAATGTAAAGTATCTTTTTACCTAAAATTTGAATGAGATGGAAATTTTATTTTCCTGGATTTATTTTGACTGTATTTTAAAATTTCTGACCCAGAAGTTATTATGAAAATAAGAGAGCGGGGAAATTTGAAGATTAAAAAAAGGAGTGATATAGTGGTTAAATATAGAATAGTGGTTATAGAATATCTATAACCACTAGATATAGAATAGTGGTTAAATGACAAGTTGTATCATTGTCAAGCACAAAATGGAGAGTTTGAATCAAATCAACTTCCAAAAGTGCCTTTCCTAAAGGTGAAAATATCTGTGTGCATATGTTTATACATATACTTACATGTGTAATGTGTATACATACATATGTCATATATATTAAAATGTTTTAAAACATTATTATGGCTGGATCCCTATTATGAAGCTTCAGAAAATTAATGTTAATGATAAAGAAAAATACATAAAACAGATCATATAGCCTCCCACCTAAAACAGGAATTCTATGATTTCAATAACCACTAACTTTTCTTCATATCAACACCTAATTGAAAATAGAAGAGACTCTAAGAAGGATCTAAATATCTTATAGAACTTGGTATTTTTAAGCTCTATTTGTAGCAATGCCACCAGTTAGGATTTGTAGGCTGTTTTTTCAAAGCACTTTCATTTACTTTTTCATTTTTCTTTCCAACATTCCTGTGATAATTTTAGAAGATAAGGTTAAATTTTGTTCTTATTTTATAAATGGAAAAATAAGACAGACTTTTAAGTGGTTTATCCAATCATAACCAACTAATGCAAGATAAGTTAGATTTGGCTTCCAGTTTATAGTGCAGTGCTCTCTTTTATAAACAGTAATAAAAACTTGGTATTTCTCTATAGATTATCATGCAATTAACTATATATAATTCTTACAGCATTAGTCAAGATGCTTATCTGAAGTGTCTTGAACAAGTTCATACATCATTAAGTGGACGAGATAAGATCTAAGTTGATATCTTCTCATTTTCAAACTAATGTTCAATTATTCCAGAAAGTATTTTATCTCCATGGTTGAATTAGGCCCAATATACGACTGCTTCTCTTTTGTACTTACTAAATCTATCTCTTCCAAATGAGTCAGACTATTTTAAAAATAGGGATGGAATACTGCATAGTAGTTAAAAATGTGGGCACTATAACCAGATGGCATCAGTTACTAACTGTGTATCCCCGGTTTAACAATTTATTTGTACCTTGGTTTTCTCATCTACAAGTGATGATGATTTTACTACCTACCTCATAGTGTTGTTAATCTAAATAAATAGCTAAGAATAGTTTCTGGCATATATAAAGTTCTTGATAAACTAGTTACATCAAACTAGTCATCTCTGGGTAAATACTGGGAGGCAATAACAATGCATGCCATATACACCCATTGCTTATGCCCATATCCGGTATGATGGTAGATGAGAGATAGCTATAGATTGCCCTCAAGAAGCAGTTCACTTCTCCCTTTCTTGCTATTTAATGAAATCATGAGTAGCTGTTTTTAGAGAAGATTCCCAACATTCCCTGAAGATAAACTATATTCTTAGTAACTAGAAAAATGTACTAGATTTAGAAGTATACTGTATACACTCCTAAGTCAGAGCAAGAATTTTGATAACTCACCATAGAGATACTGGTGAAACATTAATTAGGGTGAAAAACTTGCATTCTGCCAGATGTCATGTATGATCAAAATTCAGAACTGGCATCAAACACTAAAAGCCTAAGCCATTCATTTGAGTGGTTTGGTGCTTTGTTTCTCTTAACCATGAGAGATAGGGGAGATAAAAATGTTTAAGAAACACTATGTTAATAATAGCAAAGGATGGATGTAATCAAAATACTGGATTGACTGATTAGTGTTTAGGTTGCAAAAATGCAGTTATAGCTATAGCTGTTACTGAACTGTACTACTAGAAATCTGAAACTGAAGTTTATAAATGCAACTGCTACACACTTGCCTCATTAATTTAATTATGTCTTTTTTTTAATTTCACAAGTTTTCCTGATAATGTAATGATCTGAAGGAAAAGAAATAACAACAGTTGGCAAGAATGTGGAGAAAAAGGAATCTTGTACATTGTTGATGGGAATGTAAATTGGTACAGCCACTGTGGAACACAGTATGAAGGTTCCTCAAAGGATTAAAGATAGAAATATCTTATGATCCAATCATTCCACTACTGGGTATTTACACAAAGAAAACAAGAACACTAACTCAAAAAAGATATATGCACCCCCATGTTTACTGTACCATTATTTATAATAGCCAAGATATGGAAGCAACATAAGTGTCAACCGATGGATGGATG
>RCUC01146205.1:0-77451 GCA_003697995.1 Taxidea taxus jeffersonii | reverse complement strand
CTTTTGGTTTGTCTCCCTCCCGATCCCATCTTGTTTCATTTTTTCTTTTCCTACCACCTTAACCCCCACCCCCGTTGCATCTCCACTTCCTCATATCAGGGAGATCATGTGATAGTTGTCTTTCTCCAGTTGACTTATTTCGCTAAGCATAATACGCTCTCTAGTTCCATCCATGTCGTTGCAAATGGTAAGATTTCATTTCTTTTGATGGCTGCATAGTATTCCAACTCCTACATGTCTAAATGAAAAGAACTGAAAACATATGTCTGTATAAAGATCTACACACACAAATTTGCTTAGTAGCATTATGCATATGGCCGAACACTGGAAGCAGCACAAAGCGCATCAATGGGTAAATGGATAAACAAAATGTGGTTTATCCACACACTTGAATACTCTCTGTCCATAAAAGGTAACAAACTACCAATATCTCAGCAACATTGATGAATCTCAAAAACAGTGCTGAGCCAAAGAAGCTAGGCACAGAAGAGGACATACTGTATGAGTCCATTTGAATGAAACTGTAGAAAGGACAAACCAACCTGAAGTGATTGAATGAAGGCAGATCAGCAGCGACCTGGGCTGGGAGTGTACGGGGTGGTTGACTGGGAAGAAGAACAAGAGAACTTGTGGGAATGATGGAAATATTCTGCATCTTGATTGTGGTGGTGTTTTGGAGAATATACAAAAACTCATGTTTTGTGCTTAAAATAGGTGAATTTTATTTTGTTAATTATATCTCAGTAAAGTCAATTAACTACTAATTTTGTTAAGTCTCTTTTGAATCCTCCTTACAGAAAAATCACAAATAACATATATAGATACTTTCGCCTCCAGAAGAGGAAGCTTAAAACCCGCCACCACCTCTATTAGGATAAGTGGAAGTTAGTGACTTACTTTCAAAGAGCATAGAGTATGAAAAGGGAAAAATAACAACTTTATAGTATAGAAACCTGACAAATTCTACCTTAACCAGGTGATCAAGGTTAACATTCCCAGTGATACCACTTACATTGTCAGGTTCCCCTCATATGCTGTGAAGAGAAGGCATGTGCCCTTTGTGATATTCTTTCAAAAATCCTTGAACCCATGGGGCGCCTGGGTGGCTCAATGGGTTAAAGCCTCTGCCTTGGGCTCAGGTCATGATTCCAGGGTCCTGAGATCGAGCCCCGCATTGGGCTCTCTGCTCAGCGGGAAGCCTGCCCCCCCCCACCGCCTGCCTCTCTGCCTACATGTGATCTCTGTCTGTCAAGTAAATAAATAAAATCTTTTTTAAAAAATCCTTGAACCCTAGGCTAATCCAATCAGGCAAGCCCCAACTACAAGATACCCCTCAAAACTGTACCCCTCAAAACTGCCAAGGTCATGAAAAACAAGGAAAGGATGAGAAACTGTCACAGATCAGAGGACACTAAGGACATTATGACAAATAAATGCATTGTTATATCCTATGCTGGATTCTGGAACAGCTAATGGATGTTAACGAAAAAATTAATGGTAAAATCCAGGTAAATCATTAAGTTCAGCTAATAGTAATTATGTTAGTTTTCTGTTACTTCATAATCGATTCCAAAAATATATCCCCTCACAGATCTATGGATCAGAAGTCCTGGCACAGTGGGACTAAATCCTACCCTCGGGCTTACAAATCTGAAATCAGGTATCAGCCAGGTTGTGCTCCTTTCTAGAGGCTCTGAGGAAGAATACATTTCTCTTGGGTTGTTGGTTAAATTTATCTGTTGCACTTATAGTACTGAGTTTCCCATTTATATACTGGCTGTGAACTAGGGGTTATCCTAAGGTCCTAAAGACTCTCAGGGTCTTGCCACAGGGGACTCTCCATGTTCCAAGTTAGCAAGAGAATTTTGTTCCTGTCAAATCCCTCAGATTTTGCCTCTGACTTCCTGTCTCTGAGCTCTAGACCTAAGATTTTAAGGGTTCATATGATTAGACGAGGCCCATCCTGATAATTTCCTTTTCCTGAAGTCAACTGGTATGTATTCTTTTTGTATTTATTTTACAGATGGGGACAATGCAATAGAGGTTGCATAACTTGCTCAGAGTCACAGTTAATAAATGGTGGAGCTAGGAATCAAATTCAGGTGATCTGTCTCCTGAGTCCTCATTGGTAAGCACCGTCCTGGGGCACCTGGGTGGCGCAGTCGATTAAGCATCTAACTCTTGGTTTGGGCTCAGGTTGGGTGGTGATCTCGGGTCATGATCTCAGGTCATGAGATCAAGCCTGATGTCGGGCTCCCCACTGAGCATGGAGTCTCCTGAAGTTTCTCTCTCCCAATCCCTCTGCCCCTCCCTGCCTCACGCTCTCTCAAATAAATAAATAAATCTTTAAGAATAAAAAAAAAAGCATCTTCCCATTTGATCTCCCATAGTTCATGCATCCACAACATCAACCCACTCCTTCAGCAATCCTGCTGTTCCCTCAGAAACAGCTTCCAAAGAAGGTAATATAGGCATTCGTTTACATTTGACCCAAATACTTCTGCAAACGTGATCCATCACCATGGAAGCCAAAAGGATGTTGTCCTAAACTGCCTTTGCATAAGAGAATATTTGAAACTCTAGTCATCTTAGGTGTCTTTTTCCCTGTGCACAGAGCCCAGAGCTCATTCTGATAACTTTGTGTTTATCTTTAAACACATTCTTATACTCAGAGTTTGATCAATTGCAATTATATTTCCAATGAAATCTTACCAACTTACCTATTTTGAAGCAGATGTGAA
The DNA here is from genome assembly GCA_003697995.1 of Taxidea taxus jeffersonii. NCBI lineage: Eukaryota > Metazoa > Chordata > Mammalia > Carnivora > Mustelidae > Taxidea > Taxidea taxus. Next base: position 74,710 of record RCUC01146205.1, on the reverse strand, counting down.
ATATCCAATTCATTCTGAGAACAAGAAACAGAGGATTTGTTTGAAAAAAAAATTCTTAAGTGGAACTTTTTTTTAAGATCTAATAGATTTTTTCTTCTTATTTTCCCTGTAATAATAGATGGTTTTCTATCTAGGCAAAAATATCAGCCAAGGGGCACCTGGGTGGCTCAGTGGGTTAATGCCGCTGCCTTCGGCTCAGGTCATGATCCCAGGGTGGTGGGATCGAGCCCCGCATCGGGCTCTCTGCTCTGCGGAAGGCCTGCTTCCTCCTCTCTCTCTGCCTCTCTGCCTACTTGTGATTTCTGTCTATCAAATAAATAAATAAAATCTTAAAAAAAAAATCAGCCAAAATTTCTATTCTTTTACAATATGTCAGCTGTGCTATTGGCACTCCCACTATCTGCAGCAGAAGAAAATATTTTTAATCAACTCCCCAAAACAACCAGGACTTCAGGCATCCCCCAAAACATTGGTCCCAACTTCCCCGATATTTTTCAAATTTTTGTGTGAAAAGGTCATAGATTCCTCAAGATTCCTCAGGTACCCAGTAACAAAACTCAGCATTTTTTTTTCTTTTTTGATGGAACTGTGAAAACAGAATGGATCAAGTTATCTCCCCATAGATATATGATAGGTACGTAGGTAGATGATAGATATCTCTATTTTTCAGATTACTTGTTTTCAGTATTGATCTCATCCTCTCCTACTATATAAAGGAGAGCTTCCTACATCATGAGAAGACTAGCACTTGACTTGGGCTAATATCTAGATTATCCTTTTCCAGCTAGTCAACCATAAGAGAGCTTCTCCTACCCCATCTTTATATGAAGTCCCATGCCACCTTCCCACCCCTACACAGATTACTGTAGCTGAAAGGTGAGTTATAATTATTGACTCAGCCTGGACCATGTCACCTTCAAGGGCCTTCAGTACCGTGGTGACTTGGTACTAATGGTTAGCAACCTTACCCAGACTGGCATCAGAAAGGGCTTAATCAGCAGCTCCTCTGCTTTTGCCAAATTGGATGTTGCTCAACTGTGTCACTTGGCTTTTCTTTCTCCCCAAGGTTGACTACTTGTAGACAAGCCCAGCTCCTTTGAGGACACTTGTAAAACCAAAAATCTTGAACACTTGGTCAAGGATGTGTGGAGTGAAGAGGCCCCAGAACTGTAGCTGATGGGCAAGCACAAATCAAGACCCTGAACCACAACTATAATTAGTGATACCTCTGTCATATCTGTTTCCCTATCAGCACACCCCTACTTGCAAGTAGAGCCACTGTACTTCCTAAGGCTTTATTGGTCATAACTTAGATGAATCACCTCCTCTCTTTCTGACTTGTCTTTTTAAATATACTTTGGTTTATTTAGTGGCCATCAGGTGGTGGTTGGAAGGAGCAGAGCTGGTTTAACCTTCTTATCCTAGGCCTTAGGAATCTGGTGTCTGGTCCCAAATGCTCAGAGATTTCATGAATATGGAATTCTCAGTTCTCCAACTAATACAGTTCTTCTGCATTAGAAAAAGGATTAACTCAACAAAATGCCTATTAACACTCCACCTCCTTTTAAATTCCTTCAAACATTTATATTCATGCTTCTTTTTTATATTTAAGGTATAAAACATAATTTTATATACAAATTAAAATAATTCTATTCACTATAGCATCAAAAATTGTCTAATTCTGTGAATAAAAAGTGTACACTCGGATCTATCAAATATTGCTGAAAAGAAAGAAATTACTAAATAAATGGAGAGATATTTGATGTTCATAGAGTGGGAGACTCAGTATTGAGCAAATTGGTCTATAAGTTTAGTTTAATGCCATTCCTATCAAAGTCCCAATAGCTTTTTAAAAACTTTACAAGCTGATTCAAATTTATATGAAAATGCAGAAGACCTAGTATAATCAAAACAATTTTGAAGAGAACAAAGTAATTACACTCCCTGATTTCAAAATGTATTAAAAATTACAGTAATCAAGACATGGTATTGTCATATCGGTAGGCATTTAGTTCAATAGAAGAAAATTGAGACCCCAGGCCTAAAACCTTCTATTTATGGTTAATTGGTTTTCATGAAGGCATTGAGACAATGCAGTGCAGAAAGAATTGTCTTTTTAATCAATGATGCCATGATAATTATATGTCAGTAGTCAAAAAAATCATAACTTAGACCCTTACCTCAACACACACACACACACACACACACACACACACACACAGTGGATCATGGATTTAAACAGAAGAGTGAAAACTGTGAAACTTCTGGAAGAAAACAGGTGGAAATCTTTGTAAACTTAGATTAGGGAAAGAGTTCTTAAATATACCAAAAGCATTATCCTTCAAAGATAATATTGATATATTAGACTCTACTTGCATTTCAGAGACACCATTAAACTATGAGATACTATTTTACAATCAATAGGATAGCTAAAATTTTTTAAAACAGGTTATACCAAGTATTGGCAAGGATGAGTAGAAATTGGCACCCTCATACATTGCTACGGGATTGTAAAATGGTTACAGCTACTCTGGAAAACAATTTGGCTGGTCCTCAAAATGACAAACATAAAGATACCATTTGACCCAGCAATCCCATTCCTTGGTATATACCTAAGAGAAATGGAAATATATGTCCACACAAAACTTGTATACAAAATGTTCATAGCAGCATTATTCATAATAGCCAAAAAAGCAGAAATTATATAAATGATGAACATTCATCAACCGGTGAACATTTATATCATTCATTCATTCATCAAATGATTTATTTCAAAATCTGAATTATCCATGTTATAGAATATTGCTCAGCCATAAAAAGAATGAAGTATTGATTCATGCTCTAACTTGGGTGATCCTTGAAAACATTATGCCAAGTGAAAGAAGCCAGATGCAAAAAAACTACATATTTTATTATTCCATTTACATGAAATGTCACAGAAAATTTTATAAAGACAGAAAACAAATCAGTAGTTGCCTGGGACTGGGGGTAGGAATAGGCATAAGAAAAACTTTTTAGGATGATGGAAGTGTTCCCAAAATGGATTATGGTGATATGTGCACAACTGTAGAAATTAAAGAAAAATAACTGAATTACAAATTTACAATTTATGGCAGGTAAATTATAGCTCAACAGAACTCTTAAAAAATAAGTCAGTAATGGGATCTTGTTAAAAACTAAAAAAATAAAAGTAGACAGACCCACAATAAATAGCATTGGCAATAGACTGAGAGCGTCTCAAACAGCATCGTCAAGAAAATACTCTGGGGTAGTGCCCACAGCTCCCTTGCAAAATAACCAGAAATACGTAAATGGACAAAAAGGAAAGAAACCACTCTTCTAAAAGTCATTCCAGATATTTACTATCACTTTAAAAAGTGACAGGTACAAATAGTGATCAGCTACAATATTTATCGTCTCAAAATCACATTTGTTTCACAATATCAAAATGCTTCCACAACTGACAACAGGTAAGATACTCTCCATAGAAGAGAGGGTGAAAATATGGGAATCCTCTTTGTCTGATACACTGTTTTATTTTGTTCTGGCTTTAAGCTTTAATTTATGTTTTGCCAATGTGTTTCTAACTTCTGTGCAGTTGGCCACACTACCTGCTGAGAAAGAAAAGAGTAACACATGAATTGAGTTAATTATTGTTTTATTTGTGTATTGTGTCACACGATTAGGACTAGAGTGACTCCTAGAAACATTAGTCCATAGTCTTTACTGAAGAGTCTGTTTCTCACCATCTGTGCACAAAACTACAAGAGGTTGATTTATTTTTGGAAGAAATCAACTGGAAATTACTAATGAGCCTTGATTTAACTCACTTGATACACAGCACAAACAGAAAGACATTTCACTTTCAAGGAGAATTATAAACACAACACACCATATTATAGTCATTAAATCACTGATTTTGATGGTAAGATTGGAATGCAAGGAAGTGAAATGATTTTTTTTGAAGGCTGGGCTATTTCCATAGTCTCAATAATACTCCAACACGGGTTTTATGCCAAAGTAATGACTATCCTAAGGGGAAGAAAATCTACCAAAGAAGAGGATGCTGTTGGATTCCTGGTGCTTGATGAAGAACAGGAAAGGGTGATTGCAATGAAAATGTTCACAACCTGGTGCTGAGGTGAGAGCAAAGCCCACACTGGTGGCTGCCGAAGACTCGGTGCCTTCCTCGGTTACCACCACGAAGGACCTGTGCAGGAACTTATGTGCGTGCAACCTGGAGTGTGAGGACATCCCAGGATGGTCAGCTCTGCACATGCTGAAGACTTCCCCCATCCCCATGGCTGCAAAGACAGCCTCCAGATCATAACCATCCTCCACTTCAAACCGGGGCAAGTGCAATATCACATTCCTTTCTTCCATATGCCCTGGGCATGTCCACTCTATTAATTTTTCTGGGGTTATTTGATCTATAATCTATTAAGAAAAAAAGGGAGGGGAAAGTGACATGGTTATCAATACAAAGTTGAAACACTGCAACACTGATTTGTATCAGTTAGAAATTATTAATTTTAATAATGAATAAAAATAGAATTTTTTTTTCCCTGGACTCTTGTACTTATATAGCAGGCACTTGTCTTATACTTCTTTATTTAAATTATCTATGTATATGTGAGAACTCAATAGTATTAAGTGAATTTTTATTTTTTTTTATTTTTTAAAGATTTTATTTATTTATTTATTTGACAGACAGAGATCACAAGTAGGCAGAGAGGCAGGCAGAGAGAGAGGAGGAAGCAGGCCCCCTGCTGAGCAGAGAGCCCAATGCAGGGCTTGATCCCAGGACCATGGAATCATGACCTGAGCAGAAGGCAGAGGCTTTAACCCACTGAGCCGCCAGGTGCCCCTTAAGTGAATTTTTAAAGATGAGAAATGAGTTCTTATTCTATCAATCTAATATATATCACTTCATTTTTTACATGAATACATGTATACATGATACACAATTTATATATATTAAGTTGTATATTTATATGAATTATATGTAAACTGTTAAAATAATTTATATCATATAATATATTTTTTACATAGTTGCAATCATTTTTACTGTCCCTGTTACTTGTTTTAATGTAAACTTTTTCACAAGCCTGTATCTCTCCTCAGTATCTTCAAACTGGTAGATAATAAGTCCATCAAGCTCATAAATTTTGTCAAATATTCACCCCTTCACTTTACGTCATCTAGTATGTTTCCAGCATGACAGAAGCTGATAGATACTATGGATCCCAAAATAACAATTATGATGATGATCATGATGATGATGATAAATTTCAAACTAGGTATCCTAGTGTATTTAAGGCAGAAATTACTTGTTTCAGTCAGGAAGGCAATTTTTTTCTTTCAGATTATTTCTCTAAGGCAATCCCCACAACTGGGATTTTTGGGGTCAGAGTATAAATACTCTTAAAGCTTTCACACATATTGCCATTTTGCTGTCCCAATTTTTTCCAACGTATAATGCTACTAGAGACGTTTCACAGCAGCAGAACAGCATCTAGTATTATAATATAGTATCTATCACTGATTGAGTGCTTCCATATAGTGGACCCATTCTAAGTGATATCTTAGTCTAAGTTTAAATAAAAAAAAATAAATCAAGGGGTTCAAGATTAAAGGTCTTATGGATTTGGGATGATTATTATATGTTGATGTAGGTTCATCCTTGGTTAAAAAAAAATTACCATTCTGATAAGTGATGCTGATGATGAGGGAAGCTATGTATGTGTAGGGCCAGGGGATACGTGGGAAATCTCTGTACCTTTCCCTCAATTTTGCTGTAAACCAAAAACTCCAAAAAAAAATAAAATCTTTAAAAAGAAATTAAAGGCCCAAGACAGAAATTCAGGAGGTCTAATAGCCTGCTGAACAGGATGCAAAATTTGCTATATGTGCAAATGCAATTTTTCTAAGAAAAAGGTGCATAGAGATCAACCATTTCTCAGAAAGGTGGCTGATCTTTAGAATTCCCATATGACTTTAAATGTCCATTTTAGCTCACCCCCAAATATTTTAATATTGGTTGTTTCCAATAAACCTGATACCATCTAATGCTCCTCTTTAGACATTCATCTATAGTCACTGTACAGAATGAGAGATATTTTCTGCTTGGCACTGCCAGACACCAGCTCCCTATCAGAAGCCCTGTTTCCAGGCTTACCCAGAAACTAGCTTTGGGATTCAAAGCTTCAGGAAATGAAAGCAAGATTGGGGAGACACAAGGTTTTTACCTTATCCAGACCATCTATGTCATTGGGCAGCAACACAAACATGCTTAAGTCGTTGTTTTTATATGGAATCCCCAGGATTTGGGCTTGTAAGTCCTCCAGGAAGGTGAAGCTAAAAGAATAGCACTGTGTCATCATTGGCACAGATTTGCTTGTACTCTGCAACAAAGTAACAGAGCATGCCATGTCAAAAGATGCGTAAGATGACCAAGTTAGCTCAGCAAAATAATTAGCTCAACAGAAAACAATGCTAAAGATCAGAGCCTCAGAGTTGCCTTTGCTCTCTACCACATTTGCTCAAATATGACTTTAGATTTTACATTCCATGTATAAACACAACACATAAATAAATAAAGGGCCATACCTTATTCAGCCAAAATTCCTCCTCCTTGGTATTTTCTTTCTTAAACTCCCTGTCCCATTGCCCTTTAAAATAAACTATGTTCACCAGCACCAGCTTGGTGAAGCTGTTTAGAGAACCATCTGGAAACAGGTCCTTGATTTTTTCTGCAAACGAACAACAAAAAAAATGGTCCATCTTCAAAATCACAAGTGCTATGCATGGCAGATATGATGCAGATGGACTTGACTCATCATTAAAAACTCAGCCAGGTCAGCACCTGAAGGCCTTGCCGACAAAAGGTTTGCTGCAGAATCGTAGGGAGGTTCTCACTTTGCCCATCTCCTATTTATCCCATTGGATAAATTGAGGGGTGATGGTTAAGAGTTCAAGCTCTGGGATCAGATTGCCTCTGTTAGCATCCAGTTTTGCCTCTTACAGGTTGAGGAATCTCAGGCAAGTTATTTAAGCTCGCTGTGCCTCAGTTTCCAAATCTGTAAAACAGGAATAAAACCTGCCTCATAGAGTTATTGCAAGGAGTAAATGACTTAATATGTGTAAAGCACTTATAAAATTACCTGGCTCTTAAGAAGCATTCAGTAAGTGTCACCTGTTATTATTTTTACCCATTTGATATAGTTACCACCCAAAACTTAGAGATTTCTTCTATTATTGGAAAAGGAGCTAATGTTTTTGTCCCTGGGATTAGCCTATTCCACACTAAATACTGCCTTCAATCAACCCTTTGATAGACCCTCTTTTTCCCTGCTCTTTCAAAATTTATTTCATTTTTTTGGACTAAGTATAAAGACCCAAAAATGCACTGTGAAATAATAATGTCTTCCTGATAACTGGAATTTTTTAAAAATGTATTCTGAAACTCTAACACTAAAGTATCAGCTATTGCTGATACCCTAAGGTGTATTTCCATATTAATAGTCCCATCTGGTATTTCTTAAGCATTTGCCTCATGCTAGGGGATAAAGAGGGAGGAAGAAGTGAAGGTTCTGTCAAGCTCTCTGCTGTGGATAAGGCTGAAAGTTGTTATCACCACTGCATAACACTCAAGTGGAGATGAAGCCTGGGCAGCCCCAGCTACAGGCAGTAAAAGGCAGGTCTTGATGGGAAGAGACTGAAAGTTTCTCACTACACAAAGAGAAAGGAAAAACCTTGTGACATTGCCACTTATGGACCCAGACTCAAAAAGAAAGAATCTGATATAAAGGAAAAGATGTGAACCCAGCAGAGACAGGAGTCCAGTTTCAGGAGCCCCAAAGATATCATGATCCACAACCTCATGCAAATCATTCTCCACTATGTGTTTCCAAGAAGTTGGCTTTCTTTGGTCCTTCTCTGGTGCTCCTCAGGTCCCTCCCATTTGCTGAGACCATTCCACCACCAGTAGGGTCTTTTTCCATTCCTCATGCCTAGTGCTGCCCTTCTAACTCTGAAAAATTTATCTCAAGTCTTCAGCCTCAAAATCTTGTACAGCCTGGCCCCACATGCAGTGTCAAGCTCGGGTCTTCTCTCAGAGCAGGTACTCAGAAGTGTTTTATGTTGAATGACTGATCCATACTCTACCATTTGTTTGGCTTTCAACCCAGGAGTTAATCTTCTTTCGAGTTTCATCTGCTGCATTTACAAAATCAACAGGTTCCAGAGAGGCATGGTAATATTTTTCCACATAATCTAAGTATTTCTTTAGGAGGAACAGAGAAAGAATACAAAGGTTGAAAATTCAATCTATACATTTCCTACATATCTAAATAAATGTGTTTCTACATTAAGATGACTAATATTGTTAGCAGGGAATTTTGGACCTGGGCAAATCATTTTGAGTACTTCCATACACATTTTTGCAGGTGAATAGAGTTAAGGCAAAACTCAGAATTAGACTGCCAGAATTAAAAAGAAACACCCTAAGGGTCTAGATGTCTGGAGAACAGGCAGGGGAACATACTCAGTGATATGGGCTAAACCAGGCCATCAGCTTAGGCAGTATGTCTCCAGGACCCACAGTCCTAAAAGGGCCATCGGCCATTCATGAATACCACTCACAGATGTGGTTGACACAGCAAAACTTACTTGAAGGAAGAGGTATGTCTTTTCTCCAAATAACTTGTTGGTTATTTTTAGTTCATAATCACTAGTGGGTTTGCCTATCTCATCCAAAAACTCTTGGAATTGGTGATGTATTTCTTCTGTCCTGTCATTCTTGTCAATCTTCAAAATCAAAACAAAATATGCATTATATATACATACATATATATGTGTATGTATGTGTATACATATACATATGTATAATGTGCTGTATTCTTACAATAAAGTAAGCTTAAGAAAAGAAAATGTTATTAAGGAAATCATAAGGAAGAGGAAATACATTTATAGTACTGTGTTATATTTATCCAAAGGAAATTCTCATCTAAGTGGACCTGTGCCATTCAACCCCATGTTATTCAAGGGTCAACTGTACATGAATATCGATGACTGGGGATTTCAAAGCCAGTGGGTTCAGGTCTCCCTCTCTCTGCACAACTGTATGAAATTGGCCAATGCACACTGCTAAGTGGAATAGATATTGGTATAATCCCATTGACAAACAATTTCTTAATATTGATTGAAGTCAAACACACATAAACCCTACCTTCCAGGTATATAGTGTAGATGATTACTGTCCCATAGAAATACAATGGAAGGTACAAATGTGAACCACATATATAATCTTAGATTTTCCGTAACCACATTCTTAAAAGTAAAAAGAAACAGAGGGCATCAAATTTAATATTATATTTTATCCAACCGAATCTATCTAAATATCATTTCAGTGTAACTATAATACATAATTATATATTAATATATAAGTATTATATATTATTTCAACAAAAATAATATATAAAAATTAACAAGATATTTTACATCTGTTACATTAAAAAAATGCTTATTTTTGGTCTCTTTCTCCAATTCCTAACAGAATTTTTAAACCTTGTAATTTGTTGAGTGATAGGGGTACCTGGAGCATCTTTTGTTTTTAATATTTGCTCTTTGATCCCAGTTCCTGGCATAAAACTCCTAAATCCCTTGGAATTTCCTGGTATAGGAGCATCTTTTGTTCTAATAAAACAACTCTTGGTAGGATTCTGAACAGCTTCAAGGGTGGTGAGGGGGAGGGGGCAAAGCTGGTCACCAGAAAAGACCAAACCATAATTACAAGCTTAGAATTTTCAGGCTCATTTCCCATCTTCCAGGAAAAGGTGAAGGGCTAGAGACAGAGCTAATAATTGATCATGTCTATATGATAAAGCTTTCATTAAAAAACCCTGAACTACAGTGTTTAACATCCATGTGCTGGGGTGGAGGGCGGGGGGCGGGGGTGATAACTCCAAAGTCTGCAGGGACAGAAGCTCTTGCTCTTGGGACAGTTTGAGACCTAACCCTATTTAGCTCTTCATCTGCCTGTTCATTTGTATCTTTTACAGTAAACTAGTGTTTCCCTGAATTCTGTGGGTCATTATAGCAAATTATCAAACCTAAGTAGGGGGTAACAGGATCCTGTGATTTGTAGCCAAGTTGGAGAGAAGTGTGGGTAATCTGGGAACTCACTTCCTTGCAACTGGCATCTGAAGTAGACAAGTCTTGTGGAATGGAGCCCTTAATGTGTGGGGTCTGCTCTGACTGCAGGCAGTTAATATCACAATTGTTTAATGTGAGGGGGAAAAAACCCACATTTGGTATCAGAAGTGTGAGTAGTAAAGCAGTTTTCCTTCAACAAATCTTAAAATCATCAAAATCTCCTACTAAGATCTTGAAATTCAGCTTTTAAAAGCAAAGTTCAGAATACTCTGAATTCATGTAATAATCAAATGTGCATCTGGCATATCTTTGGGCAGCTCATTCTACTCATCTGTTTTCTCATGTATTAAGAAAGGAGATTAGAGTGGATGGCCTCCAAGACAGGCCACAGTCCTAATATCCTTTCAGTCAGTAATTCTATTCTTTTTTGTACCTCTGTGGCTCACAGAAAAGTCCTGAGGAATGGACAGAGTTGCTATGCAGAGCTATACAGTTTGTGCCCTGCACAAAGCTGGAATTCAACACTCAGCCCCATCACCAAGCCAGGAGTGGGCACCTATCCAATGGGGTGTTTTTTTTTTCTAATTCCCATGAAGATTCTGTACAGGCTACTATACTTGGGAGGGAGAAGGCTCTGAAAACAACTGTGTTTCTTGATTGAGTGGACAGTGGAGTAGCTGTGTGACCCAATTCTGTTGCACAGATTTTGTGAGGAAGCCTGACTCTCCACATATACCACCGAGTCAACCAGACAACCTGGCCATGTGGGATTGTGAAATGAACAGCTCATATTGCTGGGTGATTGGAGCTATGATTTTATGAGCATCTGGGACTGAGCTATGACTACTGTCAGGCAGATGTACCCCTCCTGAGAGCTCTAACCATCTCCAGACGCCAGCCCTGACCAATGAACTTCCCCATATTTGAGCAGATTATCCCTTAGGTAAGGAATACTACATCCCTAGAGCTGAAGAGACCCTAAGAAGTCAGTGGTCCTGTGCTAATATATTTTTAAAATAAAATATTAACAAGGGGGCTTAAAATGAAAATGGAGTGTAGTAATAGCATTGCCTATTACCACCGCCATGATTACTGGGTGAGTCACCAGTGTGTTACAGACACTCCACTGGACACATCGTGGAGGCTCAAAGAAAATAACTTGCCCAAGGTAGCATGGCTATTAAGTCACTGGGTCAGGATTTGAACTCAAATCTGTTTAACCTTTTTTTTTTTTAATTTTATTTATTTATTTATTTGACAGACAGAGATCACAAGTAGGCAGAGAGGCCGGGGCGGGGGGAAGCAGGCTCCCCGCTGAGCAGAGAGCCCGATGCGGGGCTCGATCCCAGGACCCTGAGACCATGACCTGAGCCGAAGGCAGAGGCTTTAACCCACTGAGCCACCCAGGCGCCTGTTTAACTCTTAAATCCATTCACACTGCCAGAGGGACTTTGCAGCCTATAAACACTTAACATCAGAGTGGTCAAAGTGCTTTAAAGTCTCCTCAAGGTGCGTGGGTGGTTTAGTCGGTTGAGCATCTGACCCTTGGTGTCAGCTCAGGTCATGAACTCAGAATCCTGAGATCACGCCTCACATCGGGGACTCTTTCTCTCTCTCTCCCTCTGCCTCTCCCCCCAGTTCATGCTCTCTCTCCCCCTTTCTAAATAAGTAAATCTTTTTTTGAAAAGTCTCCTTTTAATATTAAGGGTGTATTATTGTAAAATACTAGCAACCCCACTTGGCTGCAGTGATTGTAATTGCTTAAAAATAAGTATAAACTATTAGCTCTCCTACACATTTTCCCAGGGAGCCCACATCAATGAAGCAGACATCCTGAAGGTTGCAACACCTGTCTCCTCACCATTTTTTCTTTGGTTTCTTTGACTCTTGAGGTCTCTGCATCTTTTTCAGAGAAAAGCATCTGGAAGGGACAGAAAATAGTATGGTTGTGATCAGAATAGAGAAACCCTCACACAGAATTAGTAAAATGTCAAAGAAGCTTCAGTGGTAAACAGGTAATGTTTCTCTCCTTTGCAAAATCATGCAAAGTTCTCAACTGACCACTGATCTCGCCTACAGTGGTTTGGCCATTCATGCATTGGTCTTTGATGTGTCATTTATAACCCAGTGGGGATTACACAGCTTCTTCCAGTAGGTTGTGTTCTTCACACTCTGTATTTAATTATGAGGTTAATGACTGTGGACAAGGCCACTTAGTCCCCACTCAAAGGAATTTCAAGCACCAGGGAGCAGATGGCATGGCGGTATTTGGAGAAGGAGGAGGACTTCCCTGACAGATCTGAAACTGCTGTGTCTTCATATGCATTCTCGGTTTCCCAGCCCCATTTCAAAATAATGCTGGCTGGCTGCCCCCGAAGACCAGCCCACGTGGGACAGCAGTGAGGGCCTCCCTACCTTCTGTAACTGGACCGCAGCAGCTCTTTGGGCCTCCAGGACGAGCATGCCGATGGCAGCTGAAATGCCCACAGGAGAAAAGAAGATATTGCCATCTTGTATTTTATTCAGCTTTTGGAAGAGATTAAATCCAAACTGAGTGTATGCTGCACCAGGCGAGTCCATGAAGATTCCAGCAAGATCTGGAAAAACAACAGTCAAAAACCAAACAAGAACATCTCACTTATTTGACTTGCTTTGTATCACAGGAGCCCTTCCTGCTTCTCTTCCCCTCCCTGCAGTGATTCAGAAAATAGAGATTTTCACCCTCCCAGGGAAAACTCACTGCAGTCAGCTTCTCCCCCTTCTCTGGGTCTTCTCTGAGCAGGAAATGTGAATCAATCTGGCAGCATACAGTGTTTCTGTTCTCATTTCCCCAGGCAGCAGGGTGAACACCTAAATGGTTTCCTTCTCTCTTGTCCTCTCCCAGAGCCTGCCTATATCTGCCTGCCCACTGCCTCCTCCTGTGCTAATCTTCCCCGGGCAGGCCCAGCCCTTGCCTATTCCTGTCTAGCTGTCCAGCTGCTTACCCATGGCCAGACCAGGGGAAGGCCTAGGAAGGCCTGCTGACCCCAGGTCCAAGCAGTGTTTTCCGATCCAGCTTTACAATAAAACAATAAAGCCAATACTGGCTCCTCGATACTTTCTACTTCTCAAGATTGAGATCTAGAGCAAAGAGTGGCATGTTACATTCATTCTCTGAAACCCCGATCCCTAACTACATGCAAACTTGACTCTGGGCTGAATTTTCCCTGAGGGACAAAGATATATCTCTTTGCCATGGATTATTAAGTAGGAGCAAGAGTCTTTTCTTTTCTATACTTTTCTATATTGTTTCAAACTTGTGCCATGAGTTCATATTACTTTTGTTATTGCTCACAAAAAGAAATAATTTTAAAGAGCAATTAATATTTACTAAAATAAATAAAACACTTTATAATTTCTTCCCCACCAGCTATGTTATAAGTAGTTTACAAAGGCTTTCAGAAAAATCCTAAAACAAGAATGAGATTAATGCAGAATAAAATTTTTTGCAAGCTTAAGTGCTTTGAAGGGTTTTGGCCATCAAGGGCCCATCCCTGCTAAGGCATTCTACATCTGCTGTTGAAATCCCAAGCTGCCTTGTGGGGATTCCTTGTAAGTTAACTGAGAAATAAAGTGAATTAACTTAGTGTCAAACAAGATGATGATACACTGTCATGGCTAAGTAGGCTCTGCATTAAATAAAACCAGCCCAAGGAAAACTATGCACAACAAAAGTACTTCTCTCAAATCAACAAGGCTCAAGTGTTCTTAAAACACAGAAGTCTTCGATCAAAGCCAAAGAAAGAACATACCTGATTTTTGGAGAGACAGAGGTGGCTGACAAGGAACCAGGAAGCATGTGTAACATGAGTTGTTGAGATCTTAAATTTATAGTGCTCTCTCTGCCTCTCCCTAGTCATTATCGTTGCCTTTCCAGTGAAACAACCTTTGATTTCTCAATGACGATTTCCCTAATAAAAATTAGGATGCAAGGTTTTTGACAAAACTGAGGATTGGATTTCCTATTTCTTCCACTCATAGCCATAAAGTTATGCACTTGTCAGCAATTGTTCTGTGAACTCAAAAAGGGTGCACCTTATGACGTAGAAGAATAGAGTGTAAATTCTTGAATTCCCTTGTAAAGGATTTTGGAATTCCAAGCATAAAGAGATAAAAATCAACCAGACAGCAAAATAAGACTAAAAGCAGGAGCTCAACCCAGGATCAAAATGGCCAAGTCAAGTGAATATTGGCCCAGGTGGAAAGACCATGAAAGGGCCTTCCTCCCCAGTGATCTTAGGGATCCTCTGGAAAAAATTGTTCAGAGCACTGGTTCTCCATCTTAGATACACATTAAAATCTCCTGGGAAACAAACAAACAAAAACAATGCCCAGACAACTTAAGTGAGCATTTTCTAGGGTGAGAATAAGACACTGGAATTTTTATCACCCCAGGTGATTACGATGTGCAGCCAAGGTTGGAAATCACTGGTTAACGAAGATCTAATTGAATGCATACTTTACTTACTGTGGGTGTACAAGGCTGTGTCCTGACAAGCCCAGTCTCTGCAATAGAGTTAACTTAGTAGTTGTATTATTTTAAGATATCAAATGAAAATAAGAAAATGAAAGAAAGCTATCTTTCTAGAAAAGAACTAGAAAAATTAATGAGAAAAGTTTGGGCAGGCAGTGACCACACACATACACACACCCACCACTCTTGTTCCCAAGCATTCTTTCCATGAATTTTGAAATCCCTCATTTTAGTTGACCCAGTAAACATTTGCTGAGCATCTACTATGTACAAAACACTGGGCTAAGGACCAATAATTCATAAACATCCAATAAGCTCCCTCATTTCAGGAAAACAACACTATTTTAAAAAATCAATAAATTACATCTCCAAATTCCAGGGTTTTTTTTTTCTGCTAATCCAGAGGTATCCCTATTGTCTCTACTAGTCCATTTAAGAAGCAATGTTTCTACTAGGTATTTATCCAAAAGATACAAACATAGTGATTCAAAGGGGCACAAGCAACCCAATGTTTATAGCAGCAAGGTCCACAATTGCCAAAATATGGAAAGAGTCCAGATGTACATCTATAGATGAATAGATAAAGAAGAGGTGATATGTGTGTATGTATATATATATCTGTGTGTGTGTGTGTGTGTGTAGAGAGAGAGAGAATATTACTCAGCCATCAAAAAGAATGAAATCTTGACATTTGCAATGATGTGGATGTAACTAGAGAGTATTAGGCTAAGCAAAATAAGTCAACCAGAGAAAGACAAATATCATATGATTTCACTCATGTGGAGAATTTAAGAAACAAAGCAGATAAACATAGGGGAAGGGAAAGAAAAAAAAAAAGAACAAGAGGAAAACAGAGGGAAGCAAACCATAGAGACTCTTCACTATAGAGAACAAACTGAGGGTTCCTAGGGGAGATTATGGGGTGATGTGGCATCTGGGTGATGGGCATCAAGGAGGACGCCTGATGTAATGCACACGAGGTTTTGTATGCAACTGATGGGCCACTGAATTCCACCTCTGAAACTACATGTTAATACGCTATATGTTAATCAAATTGAATTGACCTAAACATTTTTAAAAATAAACAGTGCTTGGATTATTCTCAGCTTTAGTCTTGGGTAAAGGGTATGAAGATTTGTTCTTCATCATTGCCAAGAAACAAATCTTAGAAGGACATCTTAACTCTTTCCTCTCACCTGCAAGTCTGCCAAAGGACGTAGCTCAGTGATACACCTTCTAAGGGCACAGGTAATGCATGTGCCAATCTGAACACTCACAATTCACCTTCTGTGTTTTAATGTTCTGATTACAGCTCTTTAAGCAAACTCCAAACAGTATTTAATTTTACCTTCTCATTGTCACTGAGAGATACACCAATTGAGTAAGATTTGGAAAGAATCAGCACGTGGTTATAGAGTTAAGACTGGATGCCATTGAAATGAAGATGTTGGTTTTTTTAAAGGGTATGGGGGTGCCTGGGTGGCTCAGTTGGTTAAGCAGCTGCCTTTGGCTAGGGTCATGATCCTGGAGGCCCAGGATCGAGTCCCACATCGGGCTCCCTGCTCAGCAGGGAGTCTGCTTCTCCCTCTGACCGCTCCCCTCTCATGGTCTCTCTCTCTCAAATAAATAAATAAAATATTTTTAAAAAATAAATAAATAAATAAAATGGTATGAAATCTTTGAGTTGGCAATAATGCTTTATGTTTATATCAGTATATGTCTTCTAATTCCTTTTTCTGTGACCCTAGACCCCCTGTTCTATGACCCAGCTACCTCCACAAGACTTCTTCTTTGCCCTAATGCATTTCCTCTACCAGACACTTTCACAGGGAGGCCTGGCTTTCCCCTTCAGGCCACACATCCCACATTCTTCCCTGAGAGCACTACTCATATCTTGGGTTCAGGAGGCAAGGTTCCCATGCCTAGTGTCGTGCTCTTGCTCCTCATGAAGCATTTCTTCCTTTAATCACCTTCAGTGTTCCCCTTAGAGACTTACCACTTCTTTCTCCAACCATATCTCCCCCCACCCACCACTCTGCACACACAAGTCCTTCCTGTCTTCTCTAACCCCACCACCCCTCTGTATATATTCACAGTCCATGCTGGGGGTATTTCACACTTTCCTGACCCTCCCCTTCCCTTTCCTCTGTGATCCACATACATGATCCATATACACGTTGTCATCACCACCAGGAACTGCTCCTACTGGAAATTACTGGCCTCCAAAATTCCCCCCTCTGGTTCTCATTCTTGTTCTTCCTAAGTCTAATCCTCAATGTCATCACAACCTTCAATGGCTGGACCCCTCCCTAATCTACTATTTCATCAGCTCTTTCCTCCAAGTATCAAAACTGTCCCAAAGGTAGAAAATACACTGACACTTAGAAACTATAAAAGTGGCTCCGGTGCTTCCGAGTGAGGACATGAAAATAATTAAGCCCTGAATCAGAGTACTTGGGGTTCCTCACCCATCCCAAGTTTGGGCACAACCTCTGCACATCTGTGACTGATATTGGCGTATTACATTTTTCTTCTCCGAGCCTTTAATGTAATGGTTGCCGCTGGGTCCCAAGCCGATTCCTTTTGCCAGCCAGTGCTCCTGTCACCAGGCTGCTGTTCTGGCTAACAATTCAAGTGGGAGCCATGCAGCATACCACCCCCAGCCAGGGCACACCTCAGCTGTGACTCACTGGCATAAGGATATAAAAGGACAGGACAGTCATCTTGCAACAAAACAGGACTCATTTGTAGTGTAATTTGTCCTCCAGATCTTCAGCCACAGGATCAGAGTGAATCAGTCTGTAGCTGAGACAACATGATTGATAAACAGGTTTCCCTTCCCTGTCCTGCCTCTCTCAAGGAAACCCTCTCCTTTCTTCCCCACCCAGAAAACTCCCTAAACAAGAACTCCTATCTGCAGCACTGCTTCTAGAGAAGCTAACCAAGACCATGTGTCTTCATATCTATCCCAAGCTCTCTTGCTGTTTTTGCTTTCTAAACATTCCTTGGAAATTCTTGCACATAATTCCTTTAGATGAGCTTTCCAAGGCCTATGGAAATTTCCCTGGAGATTTAGATTGGAACCTTTAGAATTGATACATCAATGTGGGAGATATCGTCATCTTTACATACTGAGCCAGGAATATGTTCCTCTTACATGTCCCTCAGTAGAGTTTATAAGTAGAAAGGAATGGAAAAATAAAGAGACAGAAAACCAGTTTCGTCTTTGTGAGCAAAAATGAAACAAGTATGTCCACTATCACCGCTCCCCTTCAAAATTGAACCAGGGCTGGAAGAAAGAATAGGGGGGAAAAAAAAGATGAATTCAGCAAACGTGACAAAGCAACTGGATAATTAAGTTTCAAGACCCAAAACAAAATAAAATTATTCACAGAGGAATTGACACACACATTATAAGAATTTAAAGGTGAGTTTAGCAAAGTTCCTAAATACAAGGTCACTATTAAAAATATCAAATACTGGGGCGCCTGGGTGGCTCAGTGAGTTGAAGCCTCTGCCTTCGGCTCAGGTCATGATCTCAGGGTCCTGGGATCTAGCCCCGCATTGAGCCCCGCATCGGGCTCTCTGCTCGGCGGGGAGCCTGCTTCCTCCTCTCTCTCTGCTTGCCTCTCTGCCTGCTTGTGATCTCTGTCTGTCAAATAAATAAATAAAATCTTTAAAAAATAAAAATAAATTTAGAAAATATATATCAAATACTGTTTATAACTAGCAACATACAGTTCGAAAATGAAAATTTTTTAAGTGTATGCTTTGAAAGAGTACTCAAAACCATCACATTCCTAGTAAAAATGAAAGACAGGTAAGCCTCCCTCCAAATATAATCCAGGGAAATTGCAAAGACCTAAATTGATGGAGGGCTATGTTTCATTTATGGTTTGGAAGACTCAATATTGCAAAGATGTTGATTCTGTCAAAATTGGTCACTGTAATCTCAATTGAAATCCCAGGAGGTTCTGGTTTGGTTTTTTTGTTTTTTGTTTTCTGTTTTTGTTTTTCAAAAAAACTGACCAGCTGGTTCAGAGAGCCAAAGATAACCAAAACACTCTTGGAGAAGGAAGAAGATGTTAGACCTGTTCTATCAGGTAGCAAGACTTGTCATTAAATAATTAAGTGTGATTTGGTCAAAGGATAGGGCAGAAGAAAGACCCAGAAATGTATCTGTGTGTATATACTCACTCAATTTTTTTCAAAGTATTGCTGCAGAGCAATGGGGAGAAGTGGTATTTTCAATAAATTATGCTGAGGCAGTTGGATATCCATTAGGGAAAAATAAATCTTGACTACTGCCTCATACCATATTCAAAATATCAATTCTAAATGACCTGCAGAGCTCAATGAAACACAACAAAAACATTAGCATGAATAGTTAAGTTTAATAAATTACACTACATAAAAGGTAAAACTTTCACTAATCAAAAGGCATTATTAAAGTTCAACATACACATAGCAATTCCACCTCAGATACACACCCAGTAGAAATGTGCACTCATGGGCACCAAAAGATACATATGATGGTAGAACATAGACGTAAATTATGGTATATTCACACAATGAAATACTACATAGCCACAATAAGGAATGAACTAAAGCTATAGATGACAAAATGGTTGAGCATCAAAAACAATATTGATGAAAAGAAGCCAAATGCAAAAGAGTATAGACTGTATGATTCTATTTATAAGAAGTTCAAAAGCAGGCAAAACTATAGTGCTGCCAGTCAGCATAATGGTTATATTTTGAAGAGGATGAAGAAAGTAAGAATTGGAAAGTGATATGGGGGGACAGGAGAGGCTTTGGGGTATTGATAATGTTTTATATATATATTATAAATATATATAAATATATTTATATATAATATATATTAATATGTAGTATATATTATATATTATATATAATAATATATATAAATTATATACATAATTTATATATATTTTTTTAACCTTGGATGGTGGTTGCATGGATATTCACTGTTTGACAAATCATTGAACTTTGTTTATATTTTTAATATTTCCATATTTTTGTTATTTGTCACAGAGAAACACGTGTATTTTAGATTTATTCATAAATATTTTATAGTTTTGTTATTTTTGTGAATAGGGTCTTTGGTTTTTCCATTCATTCATTTATTCAACCAGTATTATTTGAGCATTTTCCCTGTGTCAGATACTGGTTTAAGTACAGAGAAACAGCAATAAATAAGATGTAAAAGAGCACTTCTCTCAGATTGACATTCTACTGGGGAGATGCAGACTATAAATAAACAAATGAATAACAAGAAGATCTCAAATAGAATTAAATGCAATGAATTAACCAAAATGTTGAACTTGCAAGTAGCTATTGCTGGTGTATAAGAAGGCTTTTTTTTGTTTTAAATTTTGGGTAACTAGCTAACTAACTATCTTGGAGAACTTCCTTACTTAGTAAACTGTCAGCTAACTCATTTGGAATTTTTTAGAAAGAAGACATACAAATGGCTAGCAGACATATGAAAAAATGTTGATCATCATTAGCCAGCAGGGAATTTCAGATTAAAACCACATTGAGATACCACCTTATAGCAGTTAGAATGGCCAAAATTAATAAAACAGTAAACAAGTGTTGGAGAGCATGTGGAGAAAGGGGAACCCTCTTACACTGTTGGTGGGAATGCAAGTTGGTGCAGGCACTTCGGAAAACAGTGTGGAGATCCCTTAAGAAATTAAAAATAGAGCTTCTGTATGCCCCAGCAACTGCACTACTGGGTATTTATCCCAAAGATACAGATGTAGTGAAAAGAAGGGCCATATGTACCCCAATGTTCATAGCAGCAATGTCCACAATAGCCAAACTGTGGAAAGAGCCGAGATGCCCTTTAACAGACAAGTGGATCAAGAAAATGTGGTCCATATGTACAATGGAATATTACTTAGCCATCAGAAAGGATGAATACCAAACTTTTGTATCAACATGGACGGGACTGGAAGAGATTATGCTGAGTGAAATAAGTCAAGCAGAGAAAGTCAATTATCATATGGTTTCACTTACTTGTGGAGCATAAGGAATAACACGGAGGACATTGGGCAATGGAGAGGAGAAGTGAGTTGGGGGAAATCGGAGGGGAAGACAAACCATGAGAGACTGTGGACTCTGAGAAACAAACTGAGGGGTTTTGGAGGGGAGGTAGTCAGGGATTAGGTGAGCCTAGTGGTGGGTATTAAAGAGGGCACGTATTGCATGGAGCACTGGGTGTGGTGCATAAACAATGAATCTTGGAACACTGCATTAAAAACTAATGATGTATTTTATGGTGATTAATATAACACAATAAAAAAGATGGTCATTAAATCTCTGCATAATGTATTAGTCTCCTTTACCAATATTTATTCTTCTGGTGGAACTGTTCCATCAAGTTTAACGGAAGCCACCTGATTTCAAATATCTGTGCACATAGTTCAAATCAGGCACCATTTGTTTTGTTTTTGTTTTTTTTTAATTTTATTTATTTATTTTTTATATATAGAGAGAGAGCCCACAAGCTCAGGCAGACAGAGTGGCAAGCAGAGGCAGAGGGAGAAGCAGGCTCCCTGCTGAGCAAGGAGCCCAATGTAGGACTCGATCCCAGGACACCGGGATCATGACCCAAGCCGAAGGCAGCTGCTTAACCAACTGAGCCACCCAGGCGTCCCAGGAACCATTTGTTTTACAAGCTGTACTTTACTATAGCAACAGAAGAGGGTACTCTTGAACCAAGAAACATTGCCTTCCTAAAGTAATGTCATTTTTAGTCCTTTTTAGCCCCCAAATTCTATACATTTCAGAGTGAACAGAAAAAGTTGTCCAACAAACATGCAAAACTACTATAAGAAGAAAACAGTGAAAATCAAAACTTTTCAGTTCATAAAAATGTTCCCCAAAGAATCAACCATGAACCAAAAAAAAAAAGCTACACCAGTTTACCTTATGAGTTAAATACCACTTAAAAAGCACTGTGGGAATCCAATCAAGAAATGGGCAGAGGACATGAACAGACATTTCTGCAAAGAAGACATCCAGATGGCCAACAGACACATGAAAAAGTGCTCCACATCACTGGGCAAAACCACAATGAGATACCACCTCACACCAGTCAGAATGGCTAAAATGAACAAGTCAGGAAATGACAGATGCTGGCGAGGATGTGGAGAAAGGGGAACCCTCCTACACTGTTGGTGGGAATGCAAGCTGGTGCAACCACTCTGGAAAACAGCATGGAGGTTCCTCAAAAAATTGAAAATAGAGCTACCTTATGACCCAGCAATTGCACTACTGGGTATTTACCCTAAAGATACAAACGTAGTGATCCAAAGGGGCACGTGTACCCGAATGTTTATAGCAGCGATGTCCACAATAGCCAAGTTATGGAAAGAACCTAGATGTCCATCAACAGATGAATGGATAAAGAAGAGGTGGTATACATATACAATGGAATACTATGCAGCCATCAAAAGAAATGAAATCTTACCATTTGCGACGACATGGATGGAACTAGAGCGTATTATGCTTAGCGAAATAAGTCAACTGGAGAAAGACAACTATCACATGATCTCCCTGATATGAGGAAGTGGAGATGCAACGGGGGTGGGAGTTAAGGTGGTAGGAAAAGTAAAAATGAAACAAGATGGGATCGGGAGGGAGACAAACCAAAAGAGACTCTTAATGTCATAAAACAAACTGAGGGGGGTGGGGGTAAGAGGGGTTGGGAGAGGGTGGTGGGGTTACATTATATGTTTAAATAAAGCTTAAATAAAAAAATAAAAATAAAAAATTAAAAAAAAAGCACTGTGGGGACACCTGGGTGACTCAGGCAGTTAAGCATCTGCTCATGATTTCAGCTCAGGTCATGATCTCACAGTTGTGAGATCAAGCCCCTCTGTGCCTACCAAAATCTCTTTCTCTCTCAAATAAATAAATAAAATCATTTTTTAAAATTGTGAACACCCAGAATGCTTCAAATTTCAAATTTCAAAAAAATTCAAATTTTTTTGCAAAAAATTAGAATGGAAATGAACAACAACAAAAAGAAATATGTGTCATGATTATCTTTGTTCATTACTGTTTGGGGCTTTGATTAAATTTTCATCTGGTATTATTGTTACTATTCTCACTTTTCTGTCCATGTTTCTCAGGCATTTCTCCTTTATCATTACTCTAATCCTCATATTCTTGTTATTGTGTCCTATTAATAGTGTATAAATAAATCTTTGTCTTTTTAATTCAGTCTAACTTGTGATTGTGGAATTTAACTTACCCACATCTCTAGGACCTTAGACTTATTGCCACCTTGTTTTACATTATGTATACACTATGCCTTCTTGTTTCTTGTCTTCTTGATCATATTTCTTTGAATTGATCAGGTATTTTTCATTCTTTTTTTCCTAATGTTTCAGTAATTGTGCATCCTATCTCAATTCTCCAACTGGTTAACCTTTGGTTTAACACAAATATTAAACATAAATTTCTATTAATGTCTGGAGTCAATCTCTCTTCACTCTTCAACCCTACCATCTCTCACTTCTTATGTTGAAATCATGTGAATCCTCGTTTTTTAATAATTAATTCTAATCTAAGCTTAAGTCACATTTTATTCTTTTTTTTTTCTTTTTTGGCATCACAGTTATGCATGGCTCACATTTTCCTTTCCAATTCATCTTTTAAGGCTTTTTTGTAGTAGAGCTTGCTTTGGGTTAAAGTTTACAGATAGTCAACCAAGAGCCCTTGTTCATGCAATTTGCTATCACCAGTGACTAATAGTTTATATGGGTACATACTTCAGTTGGATTTCCTTTCTCTTGGAACTCCAAAATACTGCCCTGTGTCTTCTTGCAGGGCCAAAGAGAAACCTAAACTCAATCTGATTCTCATTCCATTTTATGAATTCTATTTCTCTCGTCTCACAAAGCTCTCAGAATACTCCCCTCTTTCCCTTATCTTCAATAATTTAGCCACCATGTGAAAGTGTAGGCTCTCAATGAACCCTTTCAATAGGCATGACTTTTTTTTCAATTCTCTATGTTTTTCTTTTCTTATATCTTTGAGTACTTCCTCCCTTCAGCTCTCTCTGTTCCTGAAATGCTCACTGATGAATGTTGGAGCTTCCTTCACACCTAGAATGGCTCTTAACATATTTAAGTACTTTCTATCTCTTCATCTGTCTCTTCTACATTTTGGAGAATTTCGAGGTTCCAACTTCCGGCTGTCTCTTTGGCTGTGTTCATTCTGCTATTCAGTCCACGTACTGACCTTTTGTAATAATTAAGCTTATTTCCAAGAATTCTAAATGACTATCTTAACTTCATTTTATATGTCTTAAGGTATTTTATCTAATTTATTAACTCTGTTGAGGTTGATTTCTTTCTTTCATGTGGTTATTTCTTTCAGACATTTGCTCATCTATGTCATACACTTATCTCTGTTTTCGAGTTTCCCTGTTAGACTGTCTATCAATGCTGTTTTGCAGTTACCCCTACCTGTGTTAGCAGTTTAGGAGTGGAAGGCTCTGTATGTGCTTCCTGGAAAGGATGCTAGCAGCTTACACACCTTGAGTGGGAATTTGTCTTCCTCTGTGACCGTAGCAGTCACCTGGGGACATGGTGATGCCTCTGTGACTTAAGTGGACAAGTGTGGACAAGTCAAGTGTGACTTACAGCCAGGGGGCAAAGACCTCTGCCACTCAATTGCTTGGCACAGGGCCAGGGCAGGAAGACTCACACCTGCCAGGTGACTCCTACTTAAGAATTTGAACCTGCCACCGTGATTACCCACCCATACCCCTTCTGCCCCCTGAATTTTCCACCTCAAAACTCAAAGCACACTGGGACCCAAAACTTTATCTCAGCCCTCAAAGGGCATTCTTGCAAAATAAAAAATGGAAGTAAATGCCCTCTTATGTTCATACTTCTACTTGGAAGGATGTAAAAGGTACTGGTTAGGAGTCTGCTGTGTGTTATCCAGCCAGACCACCAGGTTCAAACTCCAGTCCAGTCACCTTGGATCTGGGTGATCTTGTACCTCAGTTTCCTTATCTGTTAACTATGGGTACTAATGATAACCCACCTCTGAGGAAGATTGAGAGGGTTAAAGGGGCTAACACATGTTAAGGTTTTTTGATCCATACCAGTACGTGTAAGTACTCAACAAATTTCAAGAACTATTACTGTTCCAGTTCAGAGTTTTCATGACTGTAGTCTTATTCTGGATATTGAAACTCACCCCATGCCTGGACCAAACATTAAAAAAAAAAAAAAGTAGTGCCGGGGCACCTGGGTGGCTCAGTGGTTTAAGCCTCTGCTTTCAGCTTGGGTCATGATCTCAGGGTCCTGGGATCGAGCCCTACATGGGGCTCTCTGCTCAGTGGGGAGCCTGCTTCCCCCTCTCTCTCTCTACTTGCTGTTCTGCCTGCTTGTGATCTCTCTCTCTCTGTCAAATTAATAAATAAAATCTTTAAAAAAAAAAAGTAGTGCCAAAGGGAAGAGTCACAACTGTCAACAATTTGGGGACATAATTAGAATTTAAAATTAAGAATTTCTCTTCTTACCTTGGCTGTCAGTTGAAATCATATTTTTACTGGATGTATTTCTTTACCTTTGGAGCCTTTGACTGCATTGAATTTTGCTCAAAGCAACATGAATTCAATTTCAATTCCTCTGACAGTTATAGCATGGTGCCAGGTGCTGGGGATTAAACACACCATGCTCACCTGTGCAGAAATACAGCTAGGAAGGATTTTCTGTTGCATTTACAATTTGACTGAGCAGGAAATTCTTTAATCCTATATTTTCCTCTCAAACCTGTAGTCTAGGTTTTAAACCTAAAAATTTAACACAACATGAATGTTTGAGGAGCCTCTGATTATTTATCCTTTATAAGTGAACTATGTCCTTTTTTGCCCAAATGTTAACAGAATTATTTTCTCAGCCTTTTACTTTTACAGTTTCTTAGCAAGTCTATTTTTGCTTACTTTTCTTGGAAATCAACCCATGTAATCAGGTGACATTCCAAGGTAATAAAGTTTTCTTTAATTGTATCTTGATTATTAATTTCATGCCAATTAATATGCTTCTCAGAAACCCCTAACTCTCGGGTTTATTTTCTATTCTTTATAGCTATGAATTTCCCTTTTATTATTTCCTATATATTCTAAAACAAACACTGAAATACACCTATTCATCACTAATTAAATTTTCCAGTACATCAGTTTTGCTTCTTTCCTGCCTCTAAATTCCATTTAAATTCTGCTACTGTATTTTTAGTTCCCTGGCAGTCTTTTTATATTTCATCCAGCTTTTTCACACCTTGTCAAATTTATCTACCGTTTATCTTCATAGATTTCTTCTCCAATTCCACAAATGTCCTGCCTTCTTCAAACCTATCAATCATCCCAAAAAGTTTTCTAAAGCTCTCTTCAAGTTCTTGCCACAAATCGTTTTCTGAAGCTTCAGATCATTTTTTTTTTTTTTTTGTCTATAGCATGAAGTAGTCGTTCCTTACCTGGCACAAATTTTTTTAAAGCTCTATATGTTCTCCTCATTTACATAACCTTGGACCTGGGATGATCTATTCAAAACCTATATGTGTCAACAAAAGTTATGTGGGTTTCCACCAGATCCCCTGTTGTACATTTGGTTGCTTCTCAAGTCCTTTCACCCAACTGTAGCTAAAACATTATTTGATGCATATGATGGATAACATCATTTAAAGGGAAACAGTGTATGAGAATATGAGAATTTTTAAACTAAAGTTAAGCATATAGAATACATTGGTAGGAGGTATGCCTCTTAAATAAAATATTGTGTTTTATATATTGAGTTAAAAAAAAAAGAATAAGACAGTAGATTTGGGAAAACAAGAACACAACATGAGTAATGTGAATGGAGAACACGTTTGACGTTGGCATTCAACTACAGAGCAAGGAAACCCAATGAGACACCACACAGTTTCCTCACCCATCATCCCAATCATAGGGCCTCCACCTAAGGTTAATGATACTGTAAGAAAAAAAAAAAGGCCACATATCCAAATGCAAAAGATAAATAGCAATCAGGGATGAAGCAACATATGTTTTGGCTTGTTCCAGCTCAAGAAGAAACTGGAGAGGAGTCTGAGGGGGAAAGATGCATGAGATAATGTACGAAATCATAAGGAGGGCTAACATTGAGATAAAATTGAATGTACAAAGCCTGTGACCTGGAGAGCACTAGAGAGCCTATTGAGTATGACACATTGGTGGTTCTCTTCCCAGAATGTTTGTACTCAGAGTAAATGAATCAGTTGTTTTGGAATCTACATTGCCTCATTTGTCTTACCTGTCAACCTTGCTGGGTGGAGAGAATCATGAATTAGAAATGGAGGAGCTCACTTCCCAAATTTGAATGCTCTGGCTGGTTTTCTAACACTTATAGAACATGCATGGACTTGCATGTTCTCTGTGCCTCTGGCTGCCATATTAAAAGGTCAGTCTCACTGGTGCAAGAATGAAGGGTCAAGAGCTCCTAAATTTGAGCATAATTCCCAGTTTCTCATAGGCTTCCATCTACTGTATTCCATAGAACTAAGTTAGAATCCTGTCTTCCCTGCATGGTTAGACTCTCTGACACTTCAAATAGAGGGGACAAATGAAGTATACGAACCCAGCAACATTGCCACCAGGGTTCTTTCTGTCCTTGTCCCACCAAAAATACTCTCCTTGTGAAGTGTAAACTGCCCAAGGTAGAAAGTGCCAATACCCTCTCTTCACTTTCCTGTACGTTGTATTGGAGGAGTATCAATCAGTCTTCAAATGGGAGCAAAAAGAAACAAAACTGACAAAGACAGAGGCTAAGACACCACAGCAAGGACAAAGGAGAGAGATGGCTTTCTGGAATTTAAGCTGGCAAGGCTCTTATGTTTCTGAACCCCAGGGAAGCCAGTAATGGGAGCAAACAAAGCTGACTGACACAGGGGTGACACTATACAGGGAACCACATGTTAAGGCTTTCCTTCCAGCTCTTAACTTGTACTCAGTAGAACCGTCTTCCAAGGGATGCCTGGGTGGCTCAGTTGGTTAGGCAGCTGCCTTCGGCTCAGGTCGTGATCCCAGCGTCCTGGGATCGAGTCCCACATCAGGCTCCTTGCTCGGCAGGGAGCCTGCTTCTCCCTCTGCCTCTGCCTCTGCCTGCCACTCTGTCTGCCTGTGCTCGCTCACTCTAACAAATAAATAAAAATAAAAAATCTTTAAAAAGAAAAAGAAACGTCTTCCAAGTTTGATGATCCACTGGCTATCACTCCTAGATTTTAGAATCATTGCAAGCTTTCATCTTTTGTGTATGCCTTCATATATAATTATGGTAAAAAGTTAAGAAAGATTTTCTGGTACAAGATATATCTTTCTGACATAATTGAGATGAATGGTTAGTTTTATAGATCATGTATTTCTATATTTTGGGATGAGAAACATTAAAGCTAGGTTTAGGTCACTAAAAAAGTCAATTGGCACATAAAATAATGTACACATTTTAACCAACAACAAGAGTGTTTTATTTACTAAGAAGAAACATTTTTCATCAATTGAAGATTAGTAAAGAGTAAGTTTACTGATTCAGAGATAGAATCTCACTCTCATTTCCCTTTGTGATTAAAATTCTGAGAGAGCCCAATACAATGAGAAGATGTGTTTATTAAGGAAAAGAGTAAGAACATAGCAACGCCAGACAATGCCAAACCTTCACAAAGGTCATAGATTTTGAGTTCAGTATCCAACAGCAACGACAGGTCAGGCATGGAATCT
Source organism: Taxidea taxus jeffersonii (assembly GCA_003697995.1). NCBI lineage: Eukaryota > Metazoa > Chordata > Mammalia > Carnivora > Mustelidae > Taxidea > Taxidea taxus. The sequence goes on along the minus strand of RCUC01146205.1, from coordinate 46,241 downwards.
TCAAAATGTTAGCCCCAAAAAGAATCATGGAAGTGACTACATATTTTATTTTCTGACATAAATTTGACCCATGGGATATGCCTTCTGTGGAAAGGACTTGGAAGAGCCACCTCAAGCTGCCTCACATTATCAATGAGAAATTTTTTATACCACAAACAACCTTTAACAATGAGAAGCCTGTATGGGGAACATGGAACTTGTCCCTCACAGCACAAAGAAATCATTAATATTGAGGCAAATGGGGGTAGACGTGGGGGGCCTGGGGCCAGCATGACCTAACCAGCTGAACTTAACCTACCTTCTCCTGCAAAAACTGCCACAGCCACCCTTAACCAACACAGTGGCAACTGGGAGAGGGATGCTCATAAGGCAGGGCAGGGAAACGGGGCCACAGCCAAGACCAGAAATTCACCTTGACAGGATGATTCTCCACGTCCTTGAGTTAGGCATTGGTAATGGTCATTCCAGAGTGTTCAGCTAAGGCAGAGATCAAGAATTCAGACAGGGTGTCTTGGCGAGCAGTGACACCTGGTTTTAACTACCATAGAAATAGAGCTGGGTTTCCAAAACACATTCCATTTAAACATTTCCTCCTGTTGCCCATGCTAAAGTGGTTTCTGAATTTATCCTCCCCTAGAAGTGGTCTAATGTCTTGAACTTCCAGGATTCCTTTATATGGAGGTAGGGAACTTAAAGTCAGTGCATTACACATTCCATTACACTGACCTTCAAGGTCACAGAGGGTGAATTATATGCTTGAAAGCTTAGTGTGGTAATAGGTTAGGGAGGGAGCCAGAGCCTTTGATACTAATGGACGTAGATGAAAGTCAGCTACAGGGTGAGAGAAGGATCAGGACAAGCTCAGGCCAGTGGCAGGAGGAAGGGGGCATGGAGCTGTGACAGAATTCGGTCAGCTTTAGATATCAGCAAGAAGGCAAATTCCCATTTTACGCGACCGGGAGACCATTCTGCCACTTTCTTTCAGCTCGCAGGTACTAGACAGTGTGCTCCTTTCAGGGAGAGCAGACCCTGCCATAGAAGAGAATGGTTTGGGTTTTGTTGTGTCTGATGAAAAAGAGAAAAGGGTGATCAGCAGTAAACGTCACCCAGGAAGGTATGGACCTTCCCGTGCCAACAGCCCCACTGGCAGCAACTGCCTGGGTGCCATTTTCATTCACCTCCACAAAGGTTTTATGGAAAACTTTTGAAAGGTACAAATTGGGACTTGGAGAGATTCCAGTAAGATCAGCCTTCCCTTCCTCAAAGATATCCGTGATGCCCATGTCCTGTAGAATAGAATTGAGATCATAGCTGTCTTCCAGGGTGAACTGTGGGAAGGAGACGTCTACTGTTTCTTCTGACATATTCTCTGAGCTGCTCCAGGTCACTATTTTTTCATGAGTGATGTTCCTTTCAAGCTACAAAAGGAAGGAAATAATGTTTAAGGTCATATTATGAACCAGCAAAGGATGCCCCAATTACTTCAAAGGGTTTGAGTATATTTCAACAGCCAGTAACAATCTTCAAGGTCCTTCCCTAAGCCTCAATCTACTCTGATCTCATTTAAATCCCTCCAAGCAAATCTCTTGAGTCTTTAGAAGGCACAGGACAATTTGAGTTCTGGTATCCTCCGGTGTCTGATAGGCTGGTGTCTGCGTGTCAAAGCCCAGCTCCACTGACCAAGTTGAGTGAGCTTGGCCACGCCTTAACATTCTGAAGTTCAATTCCCTCTTTTATAAAACAGAGATAATACCATTAGGCTCTTGCCGGGATTAAACAAAATGATGTATGTAGAGTAATTAACATAGTGCTGGCGCACGATACATTTTGAAGTAGCTATTATTGTGATCACTATCCAGGCATTTCTCTCTCCCTCTGTCTCCATCTCTTCACTGCACAGAACTACACACAGCTGAGGCTCCCCAGCCTTCGCTGATCCCCAGCTCACAACCAGTTTATCCCAGCGCCAGTATCTCCACTCTGTCAGGGTACTTGCACCCAAAAACAGAGTTCAGCTAACAGCTCTGTTACATGAGCCATAGAAGAATAGACCAAACAAGAGGCCAGAAGTCAGGCTATTGAGAGAAAAGGAATGCTATTTGCAGCAAGTCTCACATCACTCCACATCCAGATCCCTTGGTCTGGAGAACCACTGCAGAGAGCTATGAGATGGGAGAGGAAAGCCCCATCCAACATGTTTGGCATTCGTCCTTTTCTAAACCAACGAGGAAGAACTCTCTCGTCGAATTCAGATTCTTACATATTCTCTGATATCTCTGATGGCTGAGGTGCCATCCTTCCTTAGGCAGGAAGATGGTAAATAGGGCTGCTCTCCAAAGATGGACACTGAAGTATTTTGTAGAGACAGCGAAGGGAAGATTTACCTCTTCCAGACCCTTCACGTTATCTGCAGAGCAAGAAGGCAGCAGGACGAACATGCTGAGCGCCCCCTTGGTATACCTCATTTCAAGGATCTGTGCCTTCAACTCCTCTATGAAGCTGATTCGAAACAGGCCCTTTTGGTTCATCATCCTCACAGTCCTCTTTTCATTCTGCAGTGGACAAGATAGAAAGTCATGAGACAGTCATGGTAAGCTCAAGCACCCCCATGGCCTCCATCTCTCCTGAAAATGGGACTCCACTAAGATAAGAAGGGTCTTCACCAGAAGCTCTGAGCCACACCAGTGATCCAACCCATGAGCCCTCTGCCCATTGCTCAGCCAGTCCATCCTTGCCAACACCTTTTTTCCTTGGTTTTCATAAGTTCTTCACCTCCCAAGACAGCTCGTTGGTAAATGGTCTATCCAGGCATCTCCCTGCAGCCCAGCCAAGGGAAATAAGCCCCACCAGCTCCATACCTTCTGTGTCTGCACCACCCAGTCTGTTGGCCTCACCTGATCTCCTGACCCCTTGCCTTTGCTGGCCTGGAGCCTTGGTTAAATGATAATTATCTACATATTGAATCGCAGTACTTCTTCCATAGGTTTCCATCAGATGAAAGGCCACCACCCCAGACACCTTGTGTTTATGAGAGGTCATCAATCTACAGATGAGATGCACAGTGATTGCAAGAGGAACACAGCTGACAGGTGGTGGGCTGGGATCCCGACCTTCCCTTTCCTCCATTCTACAGTCCAGTGGCTTAGAATATGGGTTTTTGAGATAAATACTCACAGATGTGAATGCTAATGCATGAATTTAGCCATGTAACCTAACCTTTGCATTCTTTCCCCTCAACTCCTAAATGGGAATAATCACACCCATTTCCATAATGATATTTTGGGGAACAAGTGAAATAATGAATGGAAAATGCTCAGGGTGGTGCCTGGCACCAAGGTGGTCAATGAACATCCGGTACTGATTTTTCTAATAACAAAATATTCTTATTATATTGTATGCTGTAACCCAGAGACCTAAGTTTTAGAGTTGAGTATACATACTTAGTATACTAAGAAGTAAATCATACTTCTTAGTGGAAATTATGAGAGCAATATCTAGAAAACCACGTGCTATAATATCATACCTCATTTAGAGAGAAAAGGGCATCAACTGTGTTTTTAGGGTCAAAATATTTTTCCCATTTGGCCTTGAAGTAAACAGCATTCACCAGCACCAGCACCGTTGCACTGTCAATTGCATCCTCGTTGAAGAGTTCCTTGATCTTACCTTAAAAAAGATTTCAGAGAATATCCTGAATGTGAATGTACCAGAAGTATTCATGTAGACAGATTTTCCTGAAGGCCACTTCCCATCCCTAAGGTTAGGGCATGTCTGATGCAAGAACTAACCTAAGAAAATGACACCACTCGCAGTACAGTCCTGGATGTGGTAGAGGTGAGGGGGTGTGTGGTGGGGGAGACCCACTGTCTCTCAACCCCAAGAAGGACCCATTCTAAAGCCCTGACACTGAGGGAATTTCCTTCCATTCCCTTAGTCACTGTGGTTGGAAATTGCCATGAGACATCCTATGCCATGATTTACTTTTCTTTTTTTTTATTAAGTTCAATTAGCCAACTAGCCAACACATAGTACATCATTAGTTTTTGATGTGGTGTTCAATGATTCATTAGTTCTGAATAACACCGAGTGCTCATCACATCACGTGCCCTCTTTAAAACTGGTCACTAGGTTACCCCCCTCACCTCCATGACTTACCTTTCAAAGTAGACCCTGCCACATGATTATATTATAACCTCCTTGAGAAACAGAACTATTATGTAAACTTCCTATCTCAAGTGCTCATCACAGCAAATGGTATATGCTTACATATGAACAAAAATGCATGTAAATATGCTAGGCCAGGTCGGTAGGGGCTTTCACATGTCCCCTCTCATGCCATCGCATGTCAACTATGAGAAGTGGGTATTGTTTTCCCTTCTTAGAGAGGAATACACCACAGCTAGTGAGAGGTAAGGCCACACAACCAAAAATCATCAAGGCTGGCTGAGATCAGTCCTGGGGCCTTCCCGCTCTTGGTCCAACTCACAGCCCTGAGGCCGACTGGAAAATCGCACGCTGTCAGGCAATCATCCATTTGCAGTATGCATTCTTTTCCATCATAAAATACCAAACCATCGGTTATCTGAATACATGCCTAGTCCTTAAAGATGAGTAGAGCTGGGGCGCCTGGGTGGCTCAGTGGGTTAAAGCCTCTGCCTTCTGCTCAGGTCATGATCCCAGGGTGCTGGGATCGAGTCCATCATTGGGCTCTCTGCTCGGCAGGGAGCCTGCTTCCCTCTCTCTCTCTGCCTGCCTCTCTGCCTACTTGTGATCTCTGTCTGTCAAATAAATAAATAAAATCTTTAAGAAAAAAAAAAGATGAGTAGAGCTTTCTACAGCAAGACTTCCCCTTTAACTCCATAATTAAAGACTACGCTGGGGCACCTGGGTGGCTCAGTGGGTTAAAGTCTCTGCCTTCAGCTCAAGTCATGATCCCAGGGTCCTGGGATTGAGCCCCGTATTGGGCTCTCTGCTCAGCAGGGAGCCTGCTTCCCCCTCTCTCTCTGCCTGCCTCCCTGCCTCCTTGTGATCTCTGTCTGTCAAATAAATTTTATAAATAAATAAATAAATAAAAGACTATGTTGACATCACTTACACTTAAAATACTGCCAGAGAGTTAACTTTTGCCTTAGTATAAATTTTTTTAGTGAACATGCTTTCCTCTTGGCAACTGAGTGGAACCTTGAAGAAATGGGCCTTTTTGCAGCAGGTGGACCAAGTTAGGAGAAATAATTTTGGAATTTGGGTGTTTCTTCCAGGACAGGCCAGACAGGGGAGTTTCATATTAAAAAATTATTCCATTTTATGTTGAATTCTAAATTTCACTACTCATCACTATCTCTAAACCCTTCATCCAGAAAACACCTATGTACCTAGCGAAAAGTTGATAAAAATTGGGATTTAACTATTTCCATTTCCTTCTGAACTAGATTCTCTTTGCAACATTTCTACTGACCCTTTTTTAAAAATAGAAACAGTTGGGACGCGTGGATGTCTCAGTCAGTTAAGCGTCTGCCCTCGGCCCACACCATGATCCCGATGGGATCGCGTCCTGCATTGGACTCCTTGTTCAGCGAGGAGCCCACTTCTCCCTCTGCCTGCTGCTCCCCTGCTTGTGCTCTCTCTCTCTCTCTCTCTCTCTCTCTCTCTCTCTGGCAAATAAATAAATGAAATCTTAAAAAACTTGGAAATAGTTAACATCCCACTGGCATGTGCTTGGCTGAACGGATTTCCCCTTTTATGAGGGAGCAAAGGAGTAATACAGCATCTAAGCCTGTAACTGCACCTGCAAAATGGGCTCTGAACACGTCTCAGGCATGTGAGCCCCTGATCATGACAGACTTGCGATCTGAGACACCGGGCTGACTTTTCTCCTTTTAAATGGAAAAGAAGACCAGCTACAGTGTGTCTGGTCTTTCTTACCTTGGGACTGAGATTCAACCCAAAAGTTAATCTGTTGTCTGGACTTTTCAGAGTCCTTCTGGAAATCAACACTTTCAATGGTCGTGTGGTAAAATTGAATCACACCATCTAAGTATTCCTGTTAAATTGAAATAAAGAGAAATAATACAGTGAAATCAGATAACCATGCTAATAGGTGTGAGGCAGTCAGGAGAAGCCTAATGAGAGAGATGGTCATTTAAACAGGATGCATGTGGTCTCTATCTATCCCCCCACTCTTAATTAGCCACAGGCCTTTTATTCATTGTGGTGACAATTTAGGATATAGAATGTTGTTCATGGGATGTCTGGGTGGCTCAGTTGGCTAAGCCTTCGATTCTTGGTTTCAGCTGGAGTCCGCGTCTGTCTCTGCGCTCAGTGCAAAGTCTGCTTGAGATTCTTTCCCCTCCCTCGCCTTCTCCCTCTGTACCTCCCCCTGCACACACTCTCTCTCTCTTCTCTCTCTAAAAATAAATAAATAAAATCTTTTTAAAAAAAGAAAAAAGAATGTCTATTCATGAGCATTCTACAGTTACAAGGGCACAAGCCATTCCTGCCAGATGCCCTTTTCCTTGAACGTCCCATTTGTGGAGACCCTATAACATGAGTATGAAGTTACTTGAGAGACATAGCTGCAAAATGCCTCTATTTTTAAGAATTAAAGCCCTACTTAACAGTTACAGAGTTTCTGGAGTGACAAAAATGTTTTGGAAATCGAGTGATGTTTGCACAACATTGTATAATGTGATCAAGGCTAACAAAGTGTTTACTTAAAACTGGTTAAAATAGCCATTTTTACATTATATGTTACCACAATTACAGGGTAATATACCCAAATGACTGGCGTGTACACTTTTAATAGGTGAATTGTATGATATGTGGATTTATACCTCAATAAAGCCAGTTCAAAAAAAAAAAAGGACAACATCTAAAAGCTCATTCCCATTGTTGAGAGAACATACTTCTTTTGGCCAAAGGAGGCTAAGCCCGCCCCCTCACTAGACCAGCCTAACCACCTGCATCACACATTTGCCTATGGTCACACCCCTCATGCCCATTGCTAAGTATGTGGCTCCTTGCAGCGGTGACAGAGGAAGCTGATGGATCTTGCAGTATGTACACGTTGCTTAGCCACAGGGACAAGCCGGGCGCCCTTTGGCTCCAAACGCAGTCTCCTTCTGCTATACCGCGGTGCTGCTGAGTACAATTCTATTAAGAGGTGGCCTGATGGTAGCATGAAAGGAGATTTTAAAGATGTGCTGGGGGAAGGGTTGGGAGGGATAGGAAGAAGAGCTACCAAGTGCATCTACCAGGCACCTTTACTGGAAAAGACGGTCCCAACAGAGAAAGTCATTACTTTCTCCTAAACTGCTCAAGTTGAAAACTGGCAGAACCAGGGCAACCAATAGTGTGGAAGAGAAAGAGGTGGGCCCCGGGGAACCCACAGCCCACAGCTCATCCTCCTGCCAGACAGGATTGTGGTCCAGGTGCCAGGTGAGTAATCCAGCTACTCCCCGATTTTTACAACGTATGCCATATGAGAGTTTTAATCACCAGGCATGCAGAACTCACCGGACAGATCTGGAATTCCTGCTCTCCGTAAAGCCTATTGGCAATACTTAGGGTACAATCAACTCGGATCCTGTCTATCTTGGAGAGAAGCTGCCCGAAGTAGCAACTGAGCAGTCCACTCTCATCATTGGAAGACTCAGCCTGACAAAAGAAGAAAGAAAATGGGACCTGATCAGGAGAGCAAAAGGCCACCAGAGCACGTTGTCATTTCATATTGTTACCATATGGGGGAGCAAGCTGAGAAGAAGAGAGGAATGGAGGGCAGGAAGGGGTCCCAAGGGAAGATCATGGCTCCCACTTGGTATCAAGGTCCTCCAGGACCAGTACATCTGGGGACTCAGCAGTACACACTGTTTTTTAATTCAGTGCACCTCATTTTCCTCTATATTCAAAAAGATACAAGAAAAAGACAATCTTCTCTCTACCTTCCTCTTAAACTTTCTAAGGTACAGGGATACATACCCTGGAGAATATCTTTCCCACTCCTGGTATGAGACAACCAATAAAAGCTTTGTGCACCAGTATATTTCCTCATGAAATAGACAAGGAGAGGTAGAGAAAGAGAGTAAGACGCCCACAGCTGATTCCTACTCCTTACTGCCCTCTATCCTCAACCATGCTCCGTCCTGGGGACCTGTGACCTGGAAAAGTAGGTGAGTTCTGGGGCTTTCCTCTAACTGCCTTTTTCATGAGTAGAAGATACCAGATCCTACTCTTTAGGAAACTAGCTGACAGCCAACGACATATAAGATACATAATCAGAAAATAATTGGAGGTTGTATGGCATTCTTCCTACTGTTGTTGCTGCTAATGACAGCCAGGACCTAACGTCTGGGGATGAGTATCCATGGCCAAATACAGCATAACCAGAATGAGCAGTGCATAAGAAGAGGGACAGGAGTTCCTGGTGGCTCACCTGCAAGGGCAGAGACTCCCTTGTTTCTTTCTGCTCCTCCAGAGAGCTGTCAGCCCGCACTTCTTGTTTTTTGCTTTTCAAACAGGGATCAGGCTCTTTTCTTTCATTATGGAAAAATTCACTGAAGTGTAGTACCTGCGTGAGGACGATCATGGGGTTTCTCAGACAATACAAACAGCAGGAAATCTGAACAGCTTCAGAACTTTTTTATAGTGTGACAGGGACAATGACTCCAGAGTCAACCCCTCAACAACAGTGCAAAGCGTAGTGGATGATCCTTTTGACTTGGCTGTGGGTGGAATGGAAGGGAAGTAAACTGCCTGCTACCCCCAGGGGGTCTGCACTTAAGAATGAATGTAACCGAACTAAAAGAATGTCCAGGTCTCCACGAGACACACGTGGCTATGGAGCTGGTCAAACTGTTAGTGTAAAATACTCATTGGATTTTTGAAGACTTGGTATGAAAAAAGAATGTAAAATATCTCATTTAAATTGCTTGCTTGATTACATGTGGATATGATATTTTGGGTATATTGGGTTAAATAAAATACACTATTAAAATTAGTTTCACCGATTTCTTTTTACTTTATTATGGCTGCTAAATTTTTTTAAATTACATGTGGAGTTTTAATTATATTTGTGTTGGCACTGGTCTAGACCTTTCAGTCAATCAAGCAAGGGAGGGCAGTGAAAGACAAGTCACCCAGAGCATTGCGGGAAAGGTAGGAGACAAAGGCACATCTTGCGTTGCTCGGGACAGTCCTGCTGGGCAGGTGAAACCCAAGTGCCTGGAGAAAGAACATCCGAAACCTGATGGGGAGGATGCCCATCACAGTCTAAAGCCAAGTTCTCCTAATGGGATACTATTAATAGAAGTAATGAATAAAGCAGAATAACTCCAAGCACATTCTACCTTAATCCAAGAATTCAACTCCTCCATATTAGGGACAACAGTCGGGTGCCCACATAACCTCTGTGCTGTGTGCGAGATCCAGGGAAGTTATAAGACCAACCTAGGAAGTCTGCAGATTATTTGGGAAGTTCTTCTTGTCACATTCATTTGTTCATTCGACAAATTTGTATTGGAGGCTGCTATTAGCCAAGCATGGTTCTAGCACAAAGATTCTTGCCGTCTGGCGGATTATATTCTAGCCAGGGAAGCACATAGTAATGAGTTACTGCATGCATTATGTTGGAAGATGGAAAATGCCATGCCAGGGAAAAGTAGTTAGGGTAAGAAGTCATTTTACGGGGTGAGGAGTTAGGATGCAGCATTAGATTGAGAGGTGAAGGAAGGACTGGTTGAGAATAAACTCTGATCAAAGTCCTGAAGGAGAAAGTAAGTTATAGATCAGTTATCTGGGGGGAAAGCCATTAGGCAAAGGGAATGGGGCAAGGCCCTAAGGCAGGAGTGAGCAAGCTTACCCAAGGAACCTGGAGGCCAGCTTACCCAAGGAACCTTGGAGGAGTGGGGAGGGGACAGGGTAATAGAGGGAGTCATTTTGATGGGAAATGAGATTGGTTGATGGGAAGTCAGATACTAGATCTTCATGGGCCACTAGAAGGACTCAGGCTTCCATCATTAGCTAACTTGGAAGTCCAGATTTTGAAGTGATGAGAAATAGGCTCTGACTGAGGTTTTAAATGGTATTTCTGGCAGCCAAATTGAGAACAGACTGTCAGCAGAAGCAAGGAAGCCCATGAGGAAGTTGCATCCAGGTTAGAAAGGAAGGTGGTGGGTCAGACTCAGGGACACAGTGGGAAGCACCTACGTTCAGCTTGTATATCAAGGGAAAAGCCTGTTGGAGTTAGATGTGAAGTGAGAAAGAGAGAAGTCAAGGAGGACACCAAGATCTTGTCCACTTGATACATCATTGGTGCTTACTAAATACTTACTTATGGAATGAAAGAACACATAGACACATTAGAAATATTGTTAGTGATTCCGTATGGGTAATTATAGAGCCAAAGGGGGACAGCCATGCAGGCAGACAGGCACACAGAGACAGAGAAGGTGACTGAGAAAAGTTATGAGCCTGAGAGGCTGAAGAAGTATCATAAAGGAGGCAGAGGTTTCACTGAGCCTTGAAGAGAGAGCAAGGTGGGATGTAAATGAAAACTCCAGGGCAAATGCAGTCTCCCCTCAAGCCCCAGGCTCCGTGAGCATCATGGCTTGTGAAAGAAGGACTAGGGTCTGACTCTGAGGGTGGACCCAGAGATACCGGAGCCACACCTGGTCGATCTGCTGTGCACTCTCGCTTCTGGCCCCCAGGCGAACCATGCCAAGGGCAGCTGAGAGGCTGAGAGGACAGAAGAAGATGTTTTTACGAGGATCATCTTTGCTTATCTCCTGGAAAAGATCAAAGCAAAATTTGGTGTTGGCTGCCACGAGAGAATCCATCCTGAAATTGATGACGGTCTAAAACCAAAAACAGAGAAAACATCATGATCAGAGGAAGATAAATAAACAGTTCCCATTTTAAACACATGAGATATAATCATATACAATGATTCCACGTGTTATTAAAAACTCAAAAACTAAGGTCATCACCATCTTGACATATAGATATTGATGTCCATATGATATTGATACAGACAGAGGTCTATTTTCATTTAGTGATATGATTTAGTTCCCTAGAGCTGCTGTAACAAATTATCGCAAACTGGGTGTTTCAAAATCAAGGTGTTGGCAGGATTGGTTCATTCTGGGGCTGTCAAGGAGAATCTGTTTCTTGCCTCTCTCTCAACTTCTGGTGGTTTCCAGCAACTGTTGACATTCCTTGGTTTATAGAAGCACCACCAATCTCTGCCTCCATTGTCATATGGTCTTCTTCCCTAGTCGTCTGTGTGAGGCCACATTTCCCCTTTTCTATAAGGACACCAATCATTGGATTAGAGCCCACACTAATCCAGCATGACCTCATCTGAACTTGATTACATCTGCAAAGACCCCATTTCCCAATAAGAGCACATTCACAGGTACCAAGGATTAGGTCTTAAACATGTCTTAGGGGGATACAATTCTATTGTGGTAAAACTCCCTTTATTCAGGTAAAACAAAGTCGCAAGCAACCATGTCCTCGCGGTCAAGTCGGCAACCAAGAAAACTATATCCCACCTCCTTCTCCACAGGCTATAGGTGGTTCTGCTTAAGTCCTTTGCCAGTACTCTCCCCTCAGTATCCTAGGACTGACAATACCCAGCAAACTGTCATGGGCCATGTACTTTTTCACCTTCTCACCTCCTTTGACTTATTCCACATGCAACCTGTAAGCCTTGAGGTACTTCAGAAAGTCATTGATATTATTGTTCAAGATACCATTGATCTTGAAAGATGTTGGGAGTTCAGAAGTCATTAGATTTAATACCTTCCCTTGACAGTGTAGAGCCACAGTGATATGGAACCAAAATAAGGAACGATAACTTCAGGATAGATTCCTTGCCCCTCACCAAAAATCTGTTCCAGAAGTATCAAGAAAATCTTACATATATCTCACTTTGGAACATCCCAAAAGAAATGCCTTCTCTTTTGTCTTTTTGTCAATGGATACTGCATATTTTCCAAGATGAAAATGTAAGCCCCTTTATGTCTATTTTTTATCATCAGACATGTGGTACATAGTAAAGCATTAAGAAATCATTATTGCACTGAATTGAACGTTGTACATTGGTTTTAGAATCTTTCCAGCTTAACATCAGCTTTTTTTAGTCTATAAAACAGACAGAGGTCTCAAACTCAAAAAATAACATTTTTAAATATTTATTTGTTTTAAATAACAAATAAAAAAATAACTAAGCTCAAAAAAAAACATTAGATACCCATTTTTAAAAGTGCCAGACATATGTTTTACATATATTAGCTTTAACCCTACAACTTTACAGAGAAGATATTGTCATTCCCTTTCTACAAATGAGAAAAGAATCAAGGAATTGAATCACACATGTCAGCCTAAACTAAGTGCTCTTTCTGCTGTATCTACTATTTCTCCTAAGTTGTCCTCAGTGTAGGACAGACTGGCCAAACACATGCCCACTATGTATTGGTGTTTTCCCCTGTTCAGTTTATTTTTACGCTTATTTTTTTTTCCTGCCAAACTCGTATGTGATGCGTATTTCTCATTTTGTGCTGCTAAAACTGAGTTCAGATAGATGTTTTCCAAGAAACATATGTCCTGAGCGTCTGGAAATTCACTAATGCTTCAGACCTCGGGAATCTACATTCTTTAGGTGGAAAATCCCTTCACATCCAACATGTTCTACAACAGTAGCTAGCATTACCCCTTCAGTAACAAACTTACTAAGGAAATAGAGAAATCAGATAAATTCAAGATGGTCTGAGTCAAGGGGATTTCACAGACTTGTGTTAAGTCATAAAATTTGGATAAAAAGTAGTCTTATCTTTTTTAAAGCCTTGGTCATATAATCAGGGTTGCTATTTGATACAAAACTTTGGCACCAAAGGAAAAGGCAGTGGATACTGTGGCTATTTGCTCACTACTATAAAAGAAGACTAGAGACACAATACTCAAGGCAAAGATGGGATTTGGATTGAAAATTGAATGATCCCAACCTGGCCCTTTCAATGTCCCAGCTATTTGCTCAACTTTAGCCTGTTTCTTTCTAAGGATGTGCCCCTGGCATTAGAGGGAAGAGTGTTCCTTTCTGGTGTGACATGCACAGAACTGAGAAGCTGGAGTCTTACCTACTAAGGACATGATGACTCATGCAGGCCAACTCCCTTCTTCTTGAGACTAAAATTCCTGAGGCCGGAAGCGGCAGTGACTTGCACACAATCACATACCTGGCCGGGAGAAGAGCAAGGCTCAGACCTCTCCATGCCCAGGCCTGCTCTCTCCTGGAATAGATTGTTTAATGCCCATTTCTAATTAAGCTACTACTCTTATTCACTCTGGGAGCTGCAGTGTACCCCTACACTCTCTCTGCCCATGTGTGCCTAAAGAACATGGAAACTACACTAAATTTTGTGAACTTTTCACACATTCCCTAACCTGGTTCCAACTACTATCTTGTCCTCACTCAGCAACAGTTTCCTTTTCTGTGCCTCATTGGGTTCTACCCTGTGGATTGGTTCTAAATTTCCATTAGAGTCTATGTAGCTTATCTCTGCCCAACTTCCAAGGGAGGCGTGAGGATGGTCCTCATGGATGAACAGCCTAAAAACTACAGTTAGTATCGGATGCCTGTATGTAAGCCTTTATTACAGGAGAATCTTTCCTGGTGTTATATAAAACTCTAAAATACAGAAAAATGAGCATTTAGTAACTAAATTCAAAGGTCATCCGATAATTACCTTCTGAGGACTGTTGTCATTTTGCTTCGTTTTGAACTAGAAACTGGCTAAATCTGACAGGAACCTAATTACCCAATAACCGTTTCTAAAGTTATCCCACAAGGACAGTCACTGCACATAGAAAGATGAGCTGAATGAGACCCAATTTCCGCCTCTGAGAAATCCACCATCTCATGGAGCAGGTACCACAACAGAAGCAGCTCCCATGATCTAAGAGCATCGTGCAATCCCATACTCATTTACAAAAGGAAACAGAAAAAGCAGGGGCACCTGGGTGGCTTAGTTGATTGAGCCTCCTACTCTTGGTTTTGGCTCAGGTCATGATCTCAGGGTCATGGGATCGAGCCCTGTGTCAGGCTCTGTGTTCAGCAGGGAGCCTGCTTCAGATTCTACCCCCTGTCCCTCCCCCAATTCATGTGCATGCTCAATCTCTCTCTATCTCTCAAATAAATAAATAAAATCTTTTTAAAAAAAGAAACAGAAAAAGCAGAAGATTATTACATAGGAAAAACATTCTAGACAGCACTCATCAAGACTTATTCTAATATTACTCTAGTAAAATTCAAGTAAGCAATTTAAAAATATCATATTTTCAACATTTTAAAGCTACTTAACACTGTTCTTATTCATTAGAGAGATGCTCTGGTGGTCGGTAAAAGCCATGTTATGTTATGTGTCAGTTTTCTTGTCCTCATCAAAAATCCCTTTACATCAGTACTAATTTGAAAATAGTATGACCAAGCCAGTCTCCAAATCCACTGGTTTTACAAATGGGACCAACTTAGCAATAAATGGAAAGTAGAGATCTAATCATCATCATACTAAAATGTAACCGTAACAGATACTTTTCAGAGGTGTGTAGCAAAAGAGCTTTCAGATTTTAAAAAGTGGTGTGTATAAATAAGTTCACAGAAACACTTTATAATAGCCTAAACTCAGAAACAAACCAAGTGTCCATCATCAGAAAGATAAACAGCTTGTGGGTCAGATATACAATGGAATACACACCAATGGGTCTGAGTGAACTCTAGTGCCCCCTAATAATAAGGATCTCACAAGCACAAACTTGAGTGAAAGAAGATGGATGGGAAGAGTCCATGATAGTATAGTTACATAGAACTTCTCCATATATTTATTATGTATGTATATTTACACATAAATTTTATATGTATGCCTGAAGTTTAATTTTAAAATGTACTCTAGATGTATTACTAAACATGGCAGCAAATTTTAGAGCACTGAAAATTTATTTGTGTTTAACACAAGAACTAAGATTAAAGGAAAATTTGAAGAATAACATCTCAAAATGAAATTCAGTCTCCAGATGCAATTAGGAGTTCCCCAAGTATTAACAAGAGACACTTAACATCCGCTCTGGAAAACATACACAAAGAAGTTACTATTTGGCAAAGTCTGAGTCTAAAGGCGGATTGCTGAGGTAAGCTGTTTCTTAATAAGCTACAACCTGAAACACTTGTACATAATTTACTTCAGTCATCATTATTTCCAAACAGACTTGAAATGATCTTTAAAATGGAAAAGTCCCTCAAAACTCTATTCAGCTCAAGGAATTAGCACTACCCCACCTACAATGACTTTATAATAACAGCTACCATTTAATTTGCCTACCACGTGCCTGGAATTTCACAAATTGTTTCTAATTTTCAAACAATCTGTAAATCAGAAATTATCTTCATTTTTGTTGACCAGTTGTGTCAACAAATCCATCGGTTTGGTCACCCTCTTTCCTTCTACATCATGCTGCCATCTTGGGCAGATAGCATTTGTGCTCTGCAAGACCATGGCTCTAGTAACCCATCACACGGCTTCATGACAAGAAGATGTATGTATAATAAATAAGAAACTAATAAGGCAAATACTGATTAAAAATAATAAGACATGTGTTATTGGTTTCACTGGTGTATCTGACCAGTGGCCAACACTAAGCGTCCATCAGGACTACTCTGGACCACCTCATTGCTAAGGGGCACCTCCAGACCCAAGTTATTCTTCCAAGACTCCTCTGATCTGCTGAGGGGCTGCTTCTCTAGACTGAACATTGCCTTGAACATTTTTTCAGATTGTTTTGAAACCTATGCAAATGTATCATAAACATAGATTGGAACTTCATGATTGTAAACAAGTTTATCCCAAATTAGATCTGGCTTAGGTCATTTCATACTTACTGTCCTCAATATCACCTCCTACTGACCACAATTTTAAAGAGAGGGGCTAATGGGAAACTTTTATTCAGAAAAAAAAACTCACTTTGATATCAATAATAATATATTATCATATTTTTGTCTACAATTCTTTCCAAGTAAGCGATTCATTATTTAACCTCTAAGTAAAAGGACTTTGGTTCTCAAATTCAAATTTATGATGCAGATGGCAGAATATCAGGTATCATTAATGACATTCTGCCATCTGCACGATAAATTTGAATTTTGCTCCCACAATATTGACAAATCAACTGCCTTCATTTTCTATATGCTTTCTAATCTTTTGATCATAGTGTAGGTATAGACATAGGTAATAGACACACGACATCCATATTTGTTTCCCTTATCACTCTGTGAGGTAATTATATTTTTCTATTTTTGTCTTTGCTTCCAAAACATAATTCACTTGCGGGCAGGTTCCAAGTTTCATTTTCATCTTTGTATCCCATCAGTAAAGAATATAAAGAGTGGCTCATTAAAGCATTTCATAAGCTCTTATGACTTTATTTGTTAGCATCTGCCCCTTTTTCACTGTAAATAATTCTAACATTTGAAATATTAGATGAGGGGCACCCAGGTGGCTCAGTGGGTTAAGCCTCTGCCTTCAGCTCAGGTCATGATCTCAGGGTCCTGGGATCGAGCCCCATGTCGGGCTCTCTGCTCAGTAGGGAGCCTGCTTCCTCCCCCCTCTCTCTCTCTGCTTGCCTCTCTGCCTACTTGTGATCTTTCTGTGTGTCAAATAAATAAATAAATAAAATATTTTTTTAAAAAGAAATTAGATGATGATTTACTATTTCATACTCGTTCTGCATACACTCTGCAGGCAGCTATAATCAATAGAGATGCTACTTTGCAGAATCAAATTTTTTTTAAAGATTTTATTTATTTATTTGACAGACAGAGATCACAACTAGACAGAGAGGCAGGCAGAGAGAGAGAGGAGGAAGCAGGCTCCCCGCTGAGCAGAGAGCCTGATGCGGGGCTCAATCCCAGGACCCTGGGATCATGACCCGAGCAGAAGGCAGAGACTTTAACCCACTGAGCCACCCAGACGCCCCGCAGAATCAAATTTTGATTCATTTTCTATTGCATAAGAAATAGTCCACTTGTTAAAATTGGTTTCCTTTACAGTGAAAGTGTAAAAGTTTAGATGAGATAGATTTTCTAACAACCCAAAATATTCTGGGGGAAATAGTTCTTCCTATACAGTAGGAAGAAAAAAAAGTTCTATCTCCAAATATTTCATGTCTCATAATTTTCATAATTCCCACAAAGCTATTAACAACCCAAGAAAGAAGTTCCAACATTACACAGATAGATGCTATACTGCTAGAATAAATAGTCAGATCTGGCTAAAGCTAACTCAGTAATAATCTTTAGAAACAGAGAAATAGTTGTGAAAGATGCAACCAAGAGCATTTCCAACTTAGGTTACAAAAGAGAAATGTAAACTCATATTATTTAATATATAGGTATTCTAAATATTATACCATTTTATATTACAGAAATGATAAAAAGATAAAATACAATCTGTCAAGTATGAAAAGATTTTTATAAAATTATTCAAACACCCACATTTTTAGAAAATCGATCAGATACGTAAGACATCTGACCGGGTACGTGGAGGCCAAATGAGGTGACAGATGTTGTTAAGATCTCACAGCAAGCATCGCCACATTTACAAAAACTTCGACATGTCATGAAACAAACGGCTCTTTTTTAAAAGGCATTGACTTAATAAAAATAGCATGTCCTTTGGTTTCAATTAAATCTCTTTTTCCAGTGCAATGTTCATTGTTAAAAATGCTATTAGGCAATGCTTGCATTTACTTTCTTGTCTTCAGAGTTGCTGCTAACAGCTGGTCAGATAAGTTTCAATCCACACCCCGGCAGGAATGGAAATTTATGAACTCTGCTCCTCCCACAATGGCACTTCTCCAAGTGCCATTTTGGTATCCAGGGTAAAATTGTCATTGATTGATTAAACTGGGGAGGGGGGGAAGAAGACAAATGTATGATATATATATTTATATATAGATATTTTTTAAACAACTTCACACGTTCTATGCTTTCCACTAAATTAAATATTTAACTTACTATATTTGTATTTTCTTGTTGCTATTTTCAATTGTTCTCTTTTTAGAGGCCTCATAACCTTTGATCCATACCTTTCAACCCAAATCCCTACACTAGAGAGAGAAGAAAAGAACTACTTTTACTTCATATAACCATTGTCTTGGACATTCTCTTATACTCCAATTTCTCTATTATTCTAACTTTTTTTACTTATTCCATAGGATCTGCAAAATGCACGTTAAGCTATTATAAATGGTTTGTTATTGCTGGTTGTTTTTTTTTCCTTTAACAGTCCTGTGGTGAAGATGGGTTTGCCAACTAGAATAGCTGAATACCAATCAGTAGGTGGGAATTATCAAGGTCTACTGACAGAGAGATGAAATGGGGAATGCTTTCTAGAAGAAAACTGATTTGCTAGGAAGTAAAGAACTGATCAACTCCACGCCAGCATCTCCAGAAAGTCTGTCCAGTTTTGCCTTCACACCATGTGACCTGCTCTTCTACTTGTCCTATTTATTTTCTCAAGGAGTTTTGGAGCTCCAGACCCCTCATTTTCTTCCTTACTTTCCTTCCCTCCCTCCCTCTTTTCCTCTCTTCCTTCCATCTTTCCTTTCTTCCTTCCTCTTTTTCTTATCAGGATTTTAATAAAGTTTTCATGGAGCAAATATATTCCACAACTGAAAAAAACAAAAGCTTTAAAAGTAAGCCAGATAACTTCTGATGTTGCTTTTAGTTCTAACACTCTACAATCCTGATTCATTTATGACTATAAACGTGGGGGTCCGTGAATCAGGAACAAAGGATGAAACTAGAGGAAAGTGAGAAAAAGTGAAAACTTGCAGAACTGACATGATTTAAGGACAGAATGAGGACTCCTTCCTGGCCTGGTTTCCTTTTCGACAGGCTCTGTCTTCCTTCTCTAACTTTTTGTCAGACAAGAAGATTTCTGAGCCCCAACCCTGTAAATATAATTATATTAGACAAGGAAATTCAAAAGAAAACTTTTTAAAGTGAGAAAGACAACTATCATATGATCTCCCTGATATGAGGAAGTGGAGATGCAACGGGGGTGGGGGCTAAGGGGGTAGGAAAAGAATAAATGAAACAAGATGGGATTGGGAGGGAGACAAACAAAAAGAGACTCTTAATGTCATAAAAAAACTGAAGGGGGTGGGGGGGAGGGGGTTGGGAGAGGGTGGTGGGGTTACATTATATGTTTAAATAAAAAAAAAATTAAAAAAAAGTGACTATATAGCCATTGTGAAGAACATAAGCTTCTTATCTATATTATATGTATATGTACACAGAGAATATAAGCTACTTGTGCAGCTAGAGTGTAACTGAAACAAGTGAAAGCCAGTTGTATAAGGCAAGATATTGACCGATAGAAATTCATAGCTGAGCATCAAGAAGGTCTCTCAATTATCAATAGTGAACATAGAAAACCAAATAGTTGTTAATTCTCTTCACTTCACTATTTCATTTGAAAACTGCTGTGGGTTTTTCCTCTAAATTCTTCCACAAAATTCTAAAAACCATAATTTTTCAGTTGGATTTCATCACTGGTTAAGAATTATAAATGGTTGGAAAATATTACCAGGTTAACCATTAATATTTCATGCTAGTTGATCAATAACGATTTCACACGGCTACTGTCCAGCATCACCTTTCATAAAGGATACTATTTACATGTACAACAGGGTGATATTTTTTTTTTTGGTCTGGTTTTCTGGATTTCGGGTTGTCACGTTTGTCCTTGCTGGCTCTGATCTGACTACAGACGACCGTGCCCTACAAGGCTAAAAATTTGGTGTGGTGTGTTTAGTCGATCAGGAATGATGCAATCCGCCACTAAATGTAGCTAAATCTTAAGGGAAGGAGCGTAATGAATCACTAAGGAGGGTGTGAGAATTCATCAAACACCTACTATGTGCCAAGCATTGTTTGCGATTTCATGGACATAATCTCATGTGAGTGAAGAAAGTCAGTCTCTCTAATATCGATGACTTAAAGCGCCAGAGAGTTACACTACAGTTTGAAGGAATTTTGGAGGTCATTCACGTGGCAGTGCTGCTAATCGGGGCCAGCGAGGAGGGTTTTCTGTGTCAACAGGCTGTAAGAACCTGATTTCATCAAGGGTAGAGTTAGGTGGCTCCTCCTAGGTGTGTTACAACTCATCCTCAGTCATGAACCAATCTTTTAACTCTTTAATAACTAGTCTTTTTCGGCCTGGACTTAAAACTTCAGGAATCCCAGAACGATTCACCAAAGTCTTTGCCAGCTTGTGATGGAAAACAGTATGATTAACATTCTCTCTGATGTGAAAAAAACCAGTTTTTGAAATATCATAAGGGAGCTCTTTTTCCATCTAATTTTATATCACATCACTGAGGAAACAGAATGTTTATGGGGAAAATATCAGCATAGAGGTTTTGGTCTAATGAAAAAATGCATCCTTTATCTAGAGTAGACGATTGACCTCACATTCATCATGTTATCCTCCAAACTTAAAAGGCTAGTATAACATCAAAAATATATGCATATACCATTAAAACGACAAATAGCAACACTAGTAAACACTAAAGTACACTAAGCTTGTTTTAAAACTTGCAATCAGGGGCGCCTGGGTGGCTCAGTGTGTTAAAGCCTCTGCCTTCAGCTCGGGTCATGACCTCAGGGTTCTGGGATTGAGCCCCGCATCGGGCTCTCTGCTCGGTGGGGAGCCTGTTTCCTCCTCTCTCTCTCTCTCTCTCTCTGCCTGCCTCTCTGCCTATGTGTGATCTCTGACTGTTAAATAAATAAGTAAAATTTTTAAAAAATAAAATAAATAAAACTTGCAATCCCCCTTGAGATATCAATCACCCTTCCCACCAAAGCCCTCCATTCTCCTGGATCCTGACCTGAAGTCTCCAGGCTTGAAACAACACCTGCTGCCTGCCCCAAAGAGACAGAGACACGGAGACTAAAGACGGCCAAAACTACAGGATGGCAAAGAACACAACACAGGATGAGCAGCACATTTGCAATCAGAACCTCCAGATCCTGCGCTGAATCCCACTAGCCAGACTTCTAGCAAATACCTCTTGCACTTCAATTTTCCCACCCATAAAAAAAAAAAAATAGAAATAATAACATGGCTTCCCTTGCTCTAATGTGTTATACAAATATTAGCATTACTGGCATAATTATATAGAATTAGTACAGCATAAATGTGGTTTTTTTTTTTCATTTCTGAGCCAAATCTATATGATGTCTCTCTATTTCTTCTGCAACTGTAAATCAGAGCTTCAACCAGACTACAGCCTTCAGGTCAAACCCAGCTCCCTGCCTGTTTCTGTAAATGAATTTTTACCAACACACAGCCATGCCCATTCATTGACCACTATCTATGGCTGCTTTCCAGCTACAATGGCAGAGCTGAGTAGTTGTGAAGAAACCACAGGGCCTGCAAAATCAAAAATATTTA
Source organism: Taxidea taxus jeffersonii (assembly GCA_003697995.1). Taxonomy (NCBI): domain Eukaryota; kingdom Metazoa; phylum Chordata; class Mammalia; order Carnivora; family Mustelidae; genus Taxidea; species Taxidea taxus. The sequence goes on along the minus strand of RCUC01146205.1, from coordinate 24,738 downwards.
CCGTCTGGTCCTTTGCTGAAAAGTTTGCCGATCCTTGCTTTGAATGATAAAGCATCATCATTTTTAACATCCATGAAATTGTTATAGCCTTAGATATATAACCTCTCCTTACATAAAACAAATGTTATGATACAGATAAGAAATACAGTTTCTTAAATTGAAAATACTCGTTTGGGTTTGACCTTGGTCCCGGGAAAAACTCTAGACCCCTTGAGTATCGCATTAAAATAATAGCCCAGATGTTCATTTGGTAAATAACTATTTATTGCATGCCCACCATGTGTCAGGCATATCCAGTGAACAGGAGCTCGATTGCTCCTCGATTCATGATGCCTAGCGCAGCAGGAGCTTACAACCCAGACTGTCTTACCTGCATCTAGATGTAATAAACATTTCCAGAGGACCCACTGTGCCACAGACCCCTCCACATCATTACTTCATTCAGTTCCTCCAACAAGCCAGGGAGGAAGACATTGCTTTCCCAACAGACAAATGAGAGAGCTGGGACTCAGACACCTTAAGTTGCTCACAGTCATGATGCTGGAAAGTAGCAGGATGGTAGAATGCTAAAAGAGGACCTCCCTTGCACTCTAGGCCAAGAATAAAGATCTTCAAACATCTCGCTTCAGCACTGGGACAACTATCCCCAAAGTCACCTGTACCATCAACCACTCACCCGCCTCCCAGTACATACCTGGAAGCCAGTAAGAAGTCTCCCCAGCTAAGGTCTGTGCTCTGACAAAGTCAGTTCAATTATCACACAGAGGAGGGAGCAGCCAAGTCCTACAGCCTATGAAAACTGGCAAGGATAGGTGTTGAGCAAGTAGTTCTGTGACTTTCTAATTATGACCATGAATCACAATGATGAACCTATAAGACAGAGGAGGGGAAAAAAGACCTACATTTATGGTCATTAGCTCAATGAATTTTAAATTAATCATCTCTAAGTCTGTTATCACTCCTTTAAAATAGATCATTCCATGGGCACAGCCTCTCTTTAAGAAGGCCCCCAGCCTGCAGTTTTCTGGGAAACCATGGGTTACAGAGGAAGCCTTTAGAAAGGGCTGCTAGGAAACCCTGGACTTCTTTCTCTGTTCCTTATTCTCCCCCAAACAACTTAGAAAGACCTTTCAGCACGGTGAACCTCCATAAGTTCATAGTTTGTAAACAGAATACACAAAACCCAAGAGGAATGGTTTTCCTAGCATATCCCAACCGACTCCCAGCAAATGAATTGAGTGGCAACGGAACTCTCTGGTCTGAGCTAAGTATGAAGCAAAGGCAAGTGCAGCTGAGAGAGAAGACTCTGGTATTACAAACCATGTTCTCTGTGGCTGTATCACCGACCCCATCGTGATGCAACTCCATAGCTATCTAGAACAAGTCACTGAGCATCCTTGCCAATTACTACTTTTTCTTCTCACCTCAGACAAAACCCAACCAAGGGACAAATTCTCTCCCCTCTCCCCTTGATTTCCCCTGTTCCTTCTCTTTCTCTCTGTCTTTCTTTCCTCCTCATTCCCTCTCCCCTAGTTTCATCCGACCTATTTCCCCAGGGGTCTTGCTCTTTCTCCCTGAGTAAGGCTATTTCAGAGGAAATAATTCACCTACAAAACTCACCAAATATTACCTATCAACATAGATAAACACTGGGTCCTTTTCAAAAACATGGTTCATATATTGTTAAGGAAAGTGACACATCCTAGGAGGATTTTTATTTTTTAAGCTATTTTGAGGCCAGTTAGTCCATTTTTCAGCTTACATCAAAGCTATGGCATTGAGTTTCCCTAGAAAGGCCCTTCCTCTTTATGTAACTCAAGGACAGTATACCTGATCTTCCATGAAAACCCATCCCTGAGCTGTGACTGAGTGAGAGTCATAACTTGAGGAGCAAATACTATCTATAATTATATCAGAAATGAAGATCTTATGCCATTACAAAAGAAAACTCTGAAATTCTGTGGAATGTTAAAATTGTGAACTCCTCACCTATACACTAGAGAATCTGAGAATCTAAAGGAACTTAAAGTAGCATGTAACTTGCAAATATGAAATTGGTTTTCTTACATAAGTCAAATTTAACCCACAGAATGTAACTAAGAATATAACTATAAAAGTAATAAAAGTTTTGAATTAGAAAGATAGTTAGAAATTTGGTATAATAGGGGCAAATGGGTGGCTCAGTCAGTTCGGTGTCCAACTCTTGATTTTGGCTCAGGTCATGATCTCAGGGTCAAGCCCTGTGCTGGGGCTCCACACTCAGCAAGAAGTCTGCTGGAGATTTTCTCCCTCTTCCTCTGCCCCTCCTCACCCCCCGACTCTCTCTATCACAAATAATAAGTAAGTTTAAAAAAAAAAAAGGAAAGTAATTTGGGATAGTAGACTATAAATGAATTTTAAATAATACATATTATTTGAGAAAAATAAATATATTTAGTCATGTAAAAAATAATTATAAGTTCATCAAATTACAATTTTCTTTTTTTCTTTACATCCTGTTTTTACATAGTTAAGCTCACGCTACATTCTAGTTTTATGTCTTCCTTTGTTTCATTTAATACTTCACCCTAATTATTTCTCCATATTTTAAAATTCTGTTCATAAGAATTACTTTTAGGGACTATGTGAATGTACCATAAATTTCTCATCCATTCTTTCAACAATTAGGTGGTTTCCAACTTATATAAATGCTGCTACTGAAAGTATTAGGTTTTAGCCTGTTATCTGAATCTCAGATGGTCTTTTTAGGACAGATATCTAAGTAATAAATTAAAGGATGAAATTTACGAACATTTTTATACCTGATAATACCGTGGCAAATGTACTCCAGAGAAATCCCACCCCTGAAGGAGCTGCCATTCCACTGTTCTTTACCATCCAGTTTTCCTCTCCTAAAACTTGGTAACCAAGCCTTCTCCCTCCTAAGAAAGGTCCCTAACAGAACAGTGAAAATGGTCAGCATCCTTTACCGCTGATGTTACACACGTCACTACTTCGCGAAACTAGATGAGTGACTGTTCAGACCATCTACGATTCTTTCAAGTCAGATTTTGATCAGCTTTCAACTAGTCTCTCCCGTCGGGGTGGGGACAGGGTTTGACTTCTTAATGTCAGAGGATTCCTAAGGAAACACCAAAGACAGGCTGGAGCCTAGCTTTCTTGTATTTTCCCTGGAGTTCTTCCACCTTGTAGCAATTCTGTGCACCCCATGGTGGCCAACAATGACGTATGTAGGATATGTCATTTCAAAACTTACAAAATGAGGCTCAAAAAGCTAATGCATCTGCTTCTATTATTGCACAAAATTAGACTGAAAAAAAAAGTAGTGTACGTGGGGGTTATCCGTGAAGTTACCTAGCTGGTTCTCCCTTCTACCATGAGGGTTCCTGGGAGAACGACCACTCCACCACCATCCGTCTCCCAGGGCGCTTTGGGAATATAACTCCCTTAGAAAAGCTGGGCATGGGGCGCCTGGGTGGCTCAGTGGGTTAAAGCCGCTGCCTTCGGCTCGGGTCATGATCCCAGAGTCGTGGGATCGAGCCCCGCATCGGGCTCTCTGCTCTGCGGACAGCCTGCTTCCTCCTCTCTCTCTGCCTGCCTCTCTGCCTACTTGTGATCTCTGTCTGTCAAATAAATAAATAAAATCTTTAAAAAAAAGAAAAGAAAAGAAAAGAAAAGCTGGGCACTAGATATCCATGTGAGTACCCAAACAAAATGACAGGATTTCATGGCATTTCATTTGAAAGCAGAGGGAGGGAGGAGGAGGAGGAGAGGGAGAAGAGGGAGGGGACCAACATTAGTTAGTGACACAGCCAGACAAGAAGACAAAGTCTTTGTTGACCCCCCGCATCTCTTCCTGATGCCCTCTGTTCTCCCACATCCTAGAGCCTCTCCCTATTTCTGGAGATGATGGTGGCAAAACCCTGCACCATGCGACACTTCCTAGTGCTTACTCAGTTTTGTGGAAGAAGTGTGAACGTTTGTGCACCCTTTTATCACCCCCCCCTCCTTTTTAATAGATTTTTAAAGAGCCTTTTTGGGTGTACTGAAAAATTGTGCAGGAAGGAAGAAAACACGCTCTCTGGTTTCACACCTTCTTGCTGGCTCTGACTGAGCCTTCAGAATGGCCTTGGCAGTGGCTATTATGGGCAGTTATGGGAGCCCCTGAGGACAGCCATGGTCACCAAAAGGAAAAATTGCAAGGGAAGAAGAAATGACTCTGGTAAATGTGGAATCTTGATTTTCTTTTTCTTAGAGAGAATGGTTGGTAGTCCCAGCCTCCCAGGAGAGTGTCCATAGTTTAAATATTGGCCAGAAATAAAAGAAAAATTTTCAAGAACTTATTCCTATAAAATTCAATTCAGTTACTTTAGACTTTTGAGGAAAGAGTGAATAAACTATGTGTTAAGTAAGATTTGCCTCATTCTATTTTTCTCAAGTGAACTTTCTCCTTTCAGATACTGTGAGGTCCATAGGCAACAACCACTGAGGGTAAGGGCACATGGTTATGTATAAAACCCAACAACAGAAATATAACAACAACAACTGAACAACAACTGAACAACTGAACAACAGTTCAGTCTAGTAAGTGTGCTCGAACTTAAGGGAAGCATCAGGATATTTGCAGAAATTCTTCTCTCCGAAATCTTCCTCATTGCATAGCACTGACCTAGTCCGCACCTAGTCTCATCACCGAAACCTACTGAGCCTTCTAGCTTCTTAAACGCCAGATGATAAAAGAAATGTCCAAAATTGATGAACAATACGTGTCAACTTCAAATTTTGGTGCCACAAAGAGAGGGGACTAACAAGTAGAAGTTAGGGTGGCAAAGAAGAGAGCCACGAATCAAAGTTGGTGGCAGAGGGATCAGGGAAGAACGTCTCTCTCTGCTTCATCCGTGATATAACAAGAACCGTGACCAGTATTTTGCTGAGCCCAAGATGCATTTGTCCTTTGCTAAATAACTCAAGGGAGGGGCGCCTCGGAGGCTCAGTGAAGTGTCTGCCTTCAGCTCAGGTCATGATCCCAGGGTCCTGGAATCGAGCACCGCATCCGGCTCCCTGCTCAGCGGGGAGTCTGCTTCTCTCTCTGCCTCCCCACCTTGCTCATGCTTGCACTCTCTCTCCCTCTCACAAATAAATAAATTCTTTAAAAATAACTCAAGGGATCTGATCACAATAAGAAATCAGATTCTTTTTGACCTAACCTGCTCTTTCATTTTTTAATTCCATACTTATTAATTTATTTTTATTTTTATTTTTTTAAGATTTTACTTATTTATTTGTCAGAGAGAGTGAGCACAGGCAGACAGAGTGGCAGGCAGAGGCAGAGGGAGAAGCAGGCTCCCTGCTGAGCAAGGAGCCTGATGAGGGACTCGATCCCAGGACGCTGGGATCATGACCTGAGCTGAAGGCAGCTGCTTAACCAACTGAGCCACCCAGGCGTCCCCTTATTAATTTATTTTTAAAGCACTTTATTGAGCTATACCTGACATACAAAAAAAGCTATACATATTTAATGTATATAACATGATGGGTTTGAAGATAACTATACACCTGTGAAACTATCACTACAATCTTCATTTTTAGTCCTCTTGAGCCATATTCCCTTTTAATGTCTCACAGAAAGGATATAATTTTGTTGAGTTTTTAAATATGTATCTAGAAAGCCTAGGCTTCATACTCCAGTAGTCCTTGCATTCCTCACCTTTGACCTCTAACTTTTGCCTCACCTCCTTAGGGCTTCCATTATACCAATGAGATATTTTCTTATAACTCAGAATTAAACCCAGAGCATTACACAAACAGAAGAATGAAGCTGGACCCTACCTGACACCACCCACAAAAATTAACTCAAAATTGATCAGACCTAAGTATAAGAGCTAAAACTCAAAAGCTCTTATAAGAAAACATAGAAGTGAATCTTTATGATCTTACATTAGGCTGTGGTTCCTTACATGTCACACACACACACACACACACACACACACACACACACACACACACACAAATAGCATCGAAAGAAAAAGAGCTATACTGGAATTCACCAAAATTAAAAACTTCTGTGCTGCAAAAGACACCATCAAGAAATGGGAAAGACAACCCACAAAATGGGAGAAGATGTTTGCAAATTATGGATCTGGTAAGGGACTTGTATAAAGAACACTTACAATTCAACAATAACAAAATAAATAACCCAATTTTTAAATGGGCAAATGATTTCAACAGAAATTCCTCTGGAGGAGATAAATGGCCAATAAGCACATGAAAATGTACCCAACATCCTTAGTCATTAGGAAGTGCAAATCCAAACACAATGACGTAACACTCCATCTCTCATCCCTGTTCTCCTTCCCTCAACTCAGCCAAATAGGCTCCTTCACGCTCTAAATCTCACTTTTCAGTGCACAAACATAATACTATTTTAAATAGTAATAATAAAATATTTCAAAAGGTCAGTCATTAAATGTAATTCCATAAATATAATCTATCTTCGTGGGGTTTTTTAAACTCCACACTAGGGAGTTTCCATAGGACAATATTTAATTCAGATAATTGATATGATGACTTGTTTCTAGTTGACTCTCTAGAAAATCAGAGTTTTATTGATTTGCTTTAGTCTCCTGAACTTCTAATAACAATTTATTGGACACAGTAGAATAATCATACAGTTCATCCACATTCCTAGTGAATTTAGAAACATGGGTGTAGAACTCAGTCAATCAAATCGCTTTAAAGTACTAAACTGTTCCAACTCTCTCATTACCCGTGTATGTCACAGGTCTAGGACATGCCTACTGTGCCTTTCTATCACGTTGCTTTGGCCACACCTGAATATCATTCCTCTGTTGACCCAATCTATCAAAACACAGAATAGAATGCACAGGATGGACCAGGTCAGTACAAGACATCAGGGACACACAAGAGAGCAGAACACAGTCCCTTCCGGGAGGAACACATCATTTAGTAGGAGAGACTCAGAGTACATTCAATGTCACCCTGCGAAGGCTGGCACATTAGCTCTCTAACAGGGCCCTAGCTGTTCTCTCCAAACAAATCCTAGTTAGTAATCAGTCCACGATATAGACATGTACTGGATGATTCTGACAAATATGTCTTTTTATCTGATAAGTGTATCTTTCCCTTGATAATTTTGTGTTTTATAGTTATGGTCTTTCCCCTTTCAGAGAACAAGTAATTACTCATCTACAATTTCTTCTAGGTTTTCTTTTTACCTTTTTCTTTTTAGTCCATCAAGAATTTATTTGGTCTATGATGTGGGGTAGGAATATAAATAATACTCAAATACCCCCTAACTACTTAGTCAATGTTCCCAGAACTATTAGGCGAATTACCAACTCCTTCCCCTTTGATTGGTACTACTTCTCTTGTTGACCAATTAGTTTTAATATGTGATAAAGCTAAAACATTGATGAAAGAGAAATAATAATAGTACCAACTTTATAAAATTGTTTTAAGGGTTGAATGATATAATGTATGTATATAATGTGTTCCACATAGTGTCTAGTACATGGGAGCTCTCAACAGAATATATTGATTAGCTTAGCCCAATACAGATTGGGTTCTGTCCAATCTAACCAATCCTCACTGGGCACAATGAGTTGGGAGTGGAAAAATATGAATGTGTTAGTCCATCCATGTTTCCCTTCTGGCAGTAGAAAAAAGGAAGTCCCCAATTTTTCCTAACACTATCAATTTTTATAAATTTGCTAAAAATGATAAAAATGGGATTACCCACATTTTAATTTAATTCTTGGATTAGTTATAAATTAAGCACCTATTCACATTCATTAGCATTTATTTTTCTGTTAAATGCATTTTTGTACATATTACACTTAAAATCTGAGTTATTTCTATTTTCTCGATCTACAAATGTTTGTTTGATATTACAAACAAAATGAACTCTATGTGTTTTTTCCATTGCTATCATTTGACCTTAAATTTGATTATACTCTCAAAGTATAGACATTTTTAATTTTTATTTAATCAAGTTGGCCTTCTTTGTGCCTTTCCTAGGAAAATGGGCTTTCTTTTTATCTTTTATTTAAAACTAATTCCAGTTTTGAGAAAGTTACAGGAATGTTACAAAGAATAACTGTATACACTTCACCCAGATTTACCAATCATTAACCTTTTGTCTCATTTGCTTTGTAATTTTCTCATCATATATATATATCTCCATACAAACATGCTCCTTTGCCCCTAAATATTTTTATATTGTAAGGAAAATGACATTCTCTTACATAAGGCACAGTTATTATAGAGACAAAAAGGAAGGTGATGTTTTGAAACTGTAAATATCATTGTCTTCATCAAATATTTTCAGATTTTAGCAACCATTAATGATTCTTGCTTGAATCAATTATTATGCAACTATTTCAAAATAGTAATTTTTCTAATCGGTATTTCATCTTTATTTATAAGTTGGTATTCTAAGAAGCCATTCTTAAAATCAGTGAATCATTATGAAAAAAACCTAATTGAGCACAGCTTATCTATGTTTTGCTTTCAACGTCTCATCTGAAATTTTTTAAGAAAAAAGATTGCCATTTGTTTGAGACATTGCCTCTGTTCGTGGGAAATCTAATGGTGTCCCCCATGATTATGTGACTCTGGCTGGCTCTTGTTTGTTGGTCATAATGTGGTGTGAATGAGTCTGTTTTGTAGTTTCAGTTTCCAAATAAGCTTGCTCGCAGGCACTTGCCTTCCTGAGCCAACCAGTCTTCTTAGCACAAAAGTGCTGTTACAAAGTCATAACGGTCTGGAAAAGAAACTCAAAAGACAAGTACTGATGACTAAGTACAGAGATTCCATATTAGAATATGAATGAGTACAAAGGCACCTGGAGGGCTCAGTAATCAAAGCCTGGACTCTTGGTTTCAGCTCAGGTCCTGATCTCAGGGTTCCAAGATGGAGCCCAGCCTCAGGAAGCCCCACCTCCATCGTACAGGTGTGGAGACTGCTTAAGATTCTCTCTCTCCTGCTCCCTCTGCCCACCCTCCCACCTTCACTAGTGCACACATGTTCTTTCTCTCTCTCTCTCTCTCAAAAAACAACAACAACAACAACAACAAAAATAGAATATGAAGTAATGAGTACAAATTATTGGAGATTTTACTGGCTGTGAGTCTCCTCAACATCTATACTTTGTATGGGAAGAAAGAATAGGGGGGCAGGTGGGAAGCTTGTGAATTCCAGTAGAGTTAATCCTCAGGACACAAGAATACAATCAAAATCTGCAAAGTCTAGCTCTTCTGTGCTGGCCAAAACCATGCTTGTTCATGAGAGCTCACAGAACAAAACAATTTTTCTTTTTGAGTATTAAGTGATTTGGAAATTTTAGTCCTTCTGCTTAATTAATAGCACAATAAGGCAGGAGGACATGGTATGAAAGATTCAGGATCCTCTCACTTGGTAAGTCCCTGTGGTTTCCACAAATAGTTTTGTTTTTTTAATGAGTCATCGCCTTTCAAAACAGAGTATGAATTACTGTGGATTTACAGTTGCTTTTGATGACACAAAGAACCATGAGCTCTAACAAAACAGTTTATCTGCCTCCCAAAATAATGTTCTATCAAATGGGTCTTTGGGTCACTGTTTCTAAACCACAGTGAACCTCTCCAAGCCTAGCTCTGGGTCAGCAGTGAAGATCAGCACATATTCATTAGGGTCATGAGGTATCTGGATTAACATGTTTTCCAAAAAGATTAAAACTATGCCTCCATCTAATTATCAGTAAAATTAAGGGTTTGTGCAATGGGAACTCTCAGCCTTGACATTCTGTAATTTCAGCCTTGAAATTGAAATTGGTGTAAGGTATAATAGGGTACCATATTTGTTTCCCTGAGAATGCAATGGGAAGACAACAACTGGATTGACTGGTGATCATACCGAGATGTCAAGGTTGAAAGATCTCATTAAAGGCCATATTCATGATTTTATCTTCTGACACACCCTCAACCATGAGAACTTAAGTTTGGAGTCATTCATACAATAAACATACATGAGTACCTCCTGTATAACAAGAATTCATGTTATAAGGAACTTCTGTTATTCCCAAGGTCAACCTTTTCGGACTCAGGAAGGTTTAGGGGCACCCTTCACACATGCTGGTCCCTGAAAAGCAAGAAGGGTACTGGGGTTTGCTCTTGCTGCTACAGTTGCCATTGTCCTGATTTTGCAATCATGCTCGTTTTCCAGTGGAGCCCAGAAGCGAGAATCTATGCCACCCTTAGAGGAACCACAGTGTTGTTCACAGCAGCAACCCTTTAGCAAACTCTTTCACACTAGGTTTCCAGAATATTTGCCTCTACCATGGAGATGATCTCTTCGATCTCAAACAACCCTAATCTTGAGAATGAGTGCAGGGAGGGGTGAGGACAGGTTTACAAAGCAGGTCAACATCCATATCCCATGAAATAACACCATTCTTAAAATCACACCGGCTGGAGATTCTCAAGCTGAGCCCTCACAGGGCCCTGGGTGCCATGACATGGATCAAAATGTTCCTCGACACAATTAAATAACACTTCCCTGTTCACAGAAATAAAATAAAGTAGATGTGATTTAACTTATTTCTTCAACCTTTCTGAAAGTTTGAAAGGCATTTCTTGAAAGTTAGTTATATCAGAAATAGATATCAGATGATATTAAATTTCAAAGAATGAAAGAAGAGGTAACATATTGTCGCATGTTTCCCATCCACAGGCACTAAACATGGTGTTTTATTAGTTTATCTCATGTAACCCTCAATACGAGGCAGGGAACAGTCTGTATGTCACGGGCTGGGAAACGGGAGCTCAGAGAGGTTGAGTGAACTGCCGACGGTCTCTAAGCAATGCGCTCTAAACTGTGTGATTCCAGTCCAGGTCTTTCTTATTCTGAAGTCAAGTCAAGTCAAGTCATATGCCTGTATTCTGCACCCAAAAAACAGTAGTGCAAATTGTATGAGGGTTCCCTCCTACACCAGTTAGAAAACCATAGACTCAGCATGCGTCTTTGGCGATTTTGCCCTTTGTCCTTGTGAAGTCGGTACAAATTACTGCCCCATGTGTTGACCAGAAGTTAAGAAGGTCTTCAGGTTTTCAAACTTAAAGAGCTGCATGGCAAAAAGAAAATTAAAAGACCCAAGGAAGCTCTCTTAATCTATTTATGTGATGGCTTATTGTCGACAAACGCCGAACTCTCCCGAGGATTTGGGGTTTGGCAATCCCCAGCTGTCATCCTAGCAAACCACTGGACATTTGGGCAAGCTCGCTATACCCTTCAGGCTATGGTTTTGTGATGAAAACCTTAGGTCTATAGTGCTTCAGGGAACCCTACTGATTATAAAGAACTCTTGGTTCTTTCTGCCAAGTGAAAGAATATGACTTCGTAAATATGAATTCTATTCATAAGTACATAACTATGAATTTCTGTTTCTTTTTTAAAATATTTTATTTATTCATTTGACAGAAGAGAGAGACCACAAGTAGGCAGGGAGGCAGGCAGACAGAGGGGGAAGCAGGCTCCCTGATGAGCAGAGACTCCCCCGATTCGGGGCTCGATCCCAGGACCCTGAGATCATGACCTGAGCTGAAGGCAGAGGCTTAGCCCACTGAGCCACCCACATGCCCTGAATTTCTATTTCTTATAACAAAAACGATGTATATGGAAGTGCCTGGCACTTACTTCTCATTAACCAGCAAATGTTTATTAAATACAACTGGAGTCTCTGAACTCTTCACAGTCTACTACCTCCAAAGGCTCTACCAACTCATTCCCCCACTCCCACAGAAAAACACTGTTCTAATTATTGCCCTTCTGTGAACACACTTCATTTAATTATATGCTTGTCTCTCGAGGGAAGGCCTGAGCCTGGGAGCGTGATGGGTTCCATAATCTTGGCAGCCTGATAAGAACTTGCTGACTGATTCTTCTGACTGATATAACTCAATACCAGCATTGAGCTGAGGTGGGAGGTGTTGGTCTGGATGACAGAAGGTGCCCAGGGCTAGAAGACAGCCTCCTGATGGTCTTCTTGGTGTGGGATACCACTCACAGGGACTGGCAGGGAGTGGGGAAGTGAGGTGTCTCTGAAGAGGCACCAGCCCCCATGGGGCTCTAACATAGCTGCTCAATGCGGGATCCTTGACACTTGCCTCAGAATCACTTCTGGCACTTGTCTCAAAGTACTTATTCTTGAGCCTCATCCTAGATAACAAATCAGGACTCCTACAATGGAGCCTCGGGATCTGAGAGACTCCTCATTTTCATCATGGAATTGCAGCGATGCACCGCATGGTCCTGGAATGTAGGGGGAAAGGATAGCCAGGCAACCAACTGGCCTGTCAAGCTGAGAGAGCGAGCAGGGGGGTGGGGTTAAAGAGGAGGCAAAAAGCAATTAGCCGAAGTTCAAGAAACTAAGTGAGGCTGCAGATACCAGTCCCTGCCGGATAGGGTTTTCCTGCTACAAATAAAAACAGTAATTTCTAGAAGGATCTGGTACCTACCTGGTACAGAGGAGATTCTCAACAGATGCCAACCGCCCCACGATTGTTTCCACTGAGTTTTCCTTTTGTGTGCGTTCTGCCAAGGCTGGAGAAGGTTCTAAGGACTTCAACCAGGATGGCACCATCTCCAACCCACACATCTGGTGCCCACAGGTGACGTCAGGTAAGTGGGGCTGAGTTCTCGGTCTCACCTACGGGGGAGGCTCCCGAAGAGAGGTGTGCTCTTGGGAAAACCTTTGCTCCTACTCATTAAGGCCCAGTGGGACCGCCCTGAATTGTGGGGGTAAATCAGAGGAACATGGGAGGCAGCATGAGGTCCAGAAGGCCTGAAAGGGGTGAAGCTCTGAAAATTAAGATAAATGCGCAGAGAAGGGTAAGATGATGGCATTTCTCAACAAACGGGCCCTGGGACTGGCCTCCGGTTCTCCTCTGTGCCAAGTGGCTCAGATATCACAGGTGCGGGACCAGAGGTTTCTTGTTCTCTCATGGTGTGCAGTACTTATGGGCCAGGGTTCCCTTTGATGCCTATGGGGCGATCTATAGGTCTTTCTAAGTGGTGCAAAGTCCCTGCGAACACCACTGTGCGAGGCTGAGCACCTCCAACCCAACACGGCCCAACTGAACTGAACTCATCTTCTCCTCTAAAGCATCCCTTCTCCGGTATGGCCAGTTCTGGTCAACGGCATCACCATCTGGCTCCTGGCTCAACCAAAAACCTGAATCCTATCCGCTCTCTGCCTCTTTCCTCTTGTATCCAAAACATCCCATCCATGTAAACTCTTACTTAAACGTTCTGGCTCTTTTCTCCTCCCCACCTGTACTGTCGCTGATTTGCTTAGCTGAGGCCTTGGCATTTCTCAGGAAGACTACAAGAGCCTCCAGGTGGCCCTCCCGGCTTCTAATCCTTCTCCCCTCTGATACACTTGCCACAGGGCTCTCTTCGAGATTCTTCTTCACAAACGAGATCATCACACCCTACCTCCTATTAAATATCTCTACTGTTGTCTGCATTGTTTATTGCATTACTGTCCGAAGGTGTTGATCTGCTTAAGATGATCTTATGGCTTGGGCTGTGTGGAGTACTGGGTACTCTGAAGCTTCCTTCCTCTACAAAACAGCTTACTCCTATAAAGCATACTTTTTCATGCATTGTTGGACTTTCAGTGCTGATAATGTCCTATCTCTCTGCTGTCCAGTGTGGTTACCACTGGCAATTTGTAGCTATTGATCTCTGAAAATGTAAGAAACTGTGTGTTTAATTTTACTTAATTTTACTAACCACAGACAGCTAGTGGCTATCCTATTGGACAGCACAATTCCAGAAGCTAAAAACTGCAACAACAAAACTTGTGAGCTGAAATCTGAGCTTCAAAGGGTAAGCAAACTCAAAAAGTGGGAAATCTGATTCCTAGACTTCCACGTGGGACACTGGATGCAGAGGATGGAGATCAATTACAGATCAGTAGCGCCCCCTGGCTCTCAGAAAACAAAGATGCAAATCATTTGAGAATAAATGCCTCCAGAATTCTCACAGATTAATATCAACCAACTATGATTTTACAATAAAATATCACCAAACATACAATAAAACAAGCCACCGTGAAATAAGGTCAGCACAAACAAACAAAAACAGATTTAAAGCCCAAGATTTTCAGCTACTGACGCTATCATATACAGAATGTAAAATCACTATGTATGAAATGTTAAAAAAAAAAAAAAAGTTGGGGTCCCCCAAACGAACAAGTGGTAAGACCATCATCTGTGACCAGGCATATTTTAAAAAGAACCAAACGGAAACTTTAGAAATTAAATACATAGGTATTGAAATTAAAAATTGAATAGAGGGTAAAACTTATTAGACACCACTGAAGAAAGAATTAATGACATAAAAGGTAGATATGAAGAAGTAACTGAGAAAGGACCGTAAAAAAATTAGGAAATGGAAAATGTAAAAGGAATATTAATGGATATATAACAGAATAAGAAATTATGCATTGATTTTAAGTCTCAGAAGCAGAAATTACAGAGGATGGATGAGGGTCAAATTTGAAGAGACAAGGCTGAGAATTTCCCAGGACTGACGAAATATGAAATACACAAATCCACAGATTTTGAAAGCAGTCTGACAAGCAGAACCAGACCCAAGCAAAATTACAAAGTGGAAGGTTTTCTTCTCTGTCCCTCCTGTTCTTGGACATGTCTTTCTTGTTTTCAAGGATCCTCTGCCAAGCTCCCAAATGCCCAGCTTCTCCACATTGCCCCCAGCCCATTCAAGTTTATTTCACACACACACCCGCAACCAAAACAGCACTTTTCAAGATAGCAAAGAATGATAATGAAATAATCACAGAAACCAGCCTGTGCTTATTTATGTTCTAGCTAATGGGTTGCCCCTCCCATTAGATCATGCTTTAAAATAATTTCACATTACTGGTGTCCCTCGAGGAGAGACACAATTATTAGAATTCGAGGCACATTGCCAGAAAGAGATCTGAAAGAGAAAAAGACTCTGAGTGTCCTCAGTTCACCTCAGTTTGAGGGCCCTCCCCAGCTCGACCACTCCTAAGCTGGACGAGTGTCTAACTCACCCACCCATAAAATTAGTCCACCAATGCGGTGAGTCCTCTGTCATCACATAGAATTGATTTCATATTTATTATCAAAATTAGGAGGATGGAAACCGGTAAGTCATATCTCTCAGAGAACCCCCAGCCCTCTAAGTGGCATATACAACCAATATCTAAGACAACCAACACACAGCATTCCTCTGGCCACAATTATCTGCTCAATGGGAAATGTAGCCACTCCACAAATGCTTACTGAGCACTTACTACATACCAGGCGCTGGAGGTATAGCACACGACAAAGTGGACAAGATCTCTGCCCTCTTGGACCTTACACTGGGGTGGTAGGCGGCTCTACATAAACACACACAAATATCACGCCCCAGTGCGGGGCTTGAAATCAAGACCCTGAGATCAAGACCTGAGCTGAGATCAAGACTCAGACACACAATCGACTGAGTCACCCAGGCGCCCCTACATACATTTCGTTATAAATACCTTTCTATGCAAGCATATATGTGTTTACATACATGCATATGTATATACATAGAGTTACGTATGTGCCTACATATGCATAGGGATGTGCGTGTGGTTGCACTATGGAGAATGGGTAGAGGGAAAGAAAGAAGGCGCTTTAGCTGAGGTTATGTTTCTGTTATCCAGAGGAGGGGCCGCGGAGTTTGGATCCGGACCCTGGCTGAATTTGAAAGATATCAGGAGGTAGTGATGGGTTGTTGGGGAAAGGAGGAAAATCGTTGTGGAAAACGGCACGAGCCCCGTTTGGACCTCTGGGTGCGTGGTAGGGCCGTTCAACAAAAGAGACTAGGGAAAGAGGTGCAGGAGAACTCAGTCTGGGGTGTCTGTGTCACACGTAGGTGACCACGGGGCAGTTGGATACGCGGCCGGAACTCAGCAAGGAGACCCGGGACGGAAAGATTGGAGAGCGGCCAACATAGAACTAACCACCGAAGCCAAGTAATTGTTATTGATAGCAAATGGCACCTGGAATAAGACTTTATAAGGTTAACACCTGAGGGGCAGGCAGAGGGAGAATTGAAGAGTGAGTGCTGTGTCTGGGCAGCAAAGAGAAGAAAGCGTTTCAAGAATGTCCCCAGAGAAGCCCGGGTAGGGCCTGTTACACCTGCTAGTTTGAGAAGCGGAGCAGCAACTATAGTGTGATGAGCAGCGCCATCTCGTGGACGGTAAGGTGAACAGCCGGGAGAAGACCGATTTTCTTCCTTGATAATCAATCACTTTGAGTTGGAGTTAGGATGGAGCTTAGAGATATATTTAGCAGAGCAAGCATAGGCCACAAGAACCAAGGTTGACCTCCCCGCAAGTCATGTAAGTTCTCCAGGAAGAGCTAGAACTACTACCTGGCTTGTGGGCTCCCAAGCCTGTAGCCTCATAACTCCATGCTGCCTCCAAGGGGACTATGGGTCATAGAACACCATCAGACCCGGACTAACTGTGACTCAGGTGTCCCTGGGGTCCCCCTGCTCCTTAGGACCTGCACAAGGTTTGGATCAAATCCTCGATCCTCACCCTACAAAAGTCCACTGCTTTTCCAAGACGTGTGTAAATCCCTGGACACTTCAGGGTCCAGAATTTTCCTGTCCCGAATTCCCATCCTCAGTTTTAACCCAGGCTTTGCATCAACCCCAGCATGGAAACAAGGCCTGTCTATGGCTCCGGGGTTGAGATAACAACGAAAAAGCAGCCTCACGCGACCACAAACGAAACACCCCACCCAGGGCTGATATGGAGACAGAGAACTGGAAGCAGAAGAGCAAGAAGCCCTTGTCTTGACAGTATTTTGACGAGTCCACCTCATGTCACAGGGTCCCTTCTCTTTCCTTTCTTCCCTGACACTCTCAGGAGAAAGCAATTCTTTTCACACTTTTTTTTTTTTTAGATTTTATTTATTTAATTTGAGAGGGAGAAACAGACTCTCTGCTGACCAGAGAATTTGACATGAGGCTCGATCCCAGGACCCCGGAATCCTGACCTGAGCCAAAGGCAGATGCTTAACCGACTGAGCCAACCAGGTGCCCCTCACATCGTCTTTTATAAAGAATATGACCATATGGGACTCCTGGATGGCTCAGTCAGTTAAGTGTCTGTCTTCAGCTCAAGTCATGATCTCAGGTCCTGGGATGGAGTCCCGCATTGGCTGCTGAGCAGGGAGCCTGCTTCTCCCTCTGCCTTGCCTCCTTACTACCCCCCCACTTGTGCTCTCTCTCTCTCTCTCTCTCTGACAAATAAATAAATAAAATCTTTAAAAATAAAAAATAAATAGTGTGACCACACAATCTGAAAGAAGAAAGAGCACCAAAAATGATTAAAGATGGATGGACAGGGGCGCCTGGGTGGCTCGGTGGGTTAAAGCCGCTGCCTTCGGCTCGGGTCATGATCCCAGAGTCGTGGGATCGAGCCCCGCATCGGGCTCTCTGCTCTGCAGACAGCCTGCTTCCTCCTCTCTCTCTCTGCCTCTCTGCCTACTTGTGATCTCTGTCTATCAAATAAATAAATAAATAATCTTTAAAAAAAAAAAAAAGATGGATGGACAGACATAGTCAGGCATAGATGTAGATATGTGAGGTCTTGACTGCCAAACTGGTTTTATTTCATTGGTAGATCTTAAAAATAGTTCTATATGAAAACTATTTTCAAAAATAAAATTACATTTTAAAATGGCATGTGTCTGGGCACACTAAGGAAAATGCAAAAAACAAAGAACCCTCCTCAAAATGATTATCTGAGCATTAAAAAAATAACATAAACATAAGTAGAATCATCATTGTGTCATTGAAACAGGGAGATGTATTATGTCTCTAGTATTTTTCTGAAGAATGTTGTTTCTCAATATGACTTATTTTTAATTCTTTCCCAAGATTGGCAGAAATCTTCTTTAAAGTTGCATTTTATGATTAAAAAATGCATAAAATATGCATAAATCACCGAGAAGATAGTCTCTATAACCTGAGCCAATGTACCTAGTAAGCTCAGCTAATTCCGCTGCAGGAGGGATAGTTTTGATTCAAACTTCCTGCAGTTCAGTACTGAATTAGGCAGCCCGATAATACCATAGATATGTGTCTTCGCCTTGACTCAGAGAACATTCGTCCTACAACCCACTACTTGTCAAGTAAGTTCTCTCCATGATCCTCTTGAATAGATCACTAAATTTAGATTGTGCAAATTTGAGGGCCTCCCCTCTATTTTATTCTGGTAAGAAAATACAAAAGTTGGGCACCTGGGTGGCTCAGTGGGTTAAAGCCTCTGTTTCTGGCTCAGGTCATGATCCCAGGGTCCTGGGATTGAGTCCCACATTGGGCTCTCTGCTCAACAGGGAGCCTGCTTCCTCCTCTCTCTCTCTCTGCCTGCCTCTCTGCCTGCTTGTGATCTCTCTCTGTCAAATAAATAAATAAAATCTTTTTTAAAAAAAGGAAATAGAAAAGTATATGGAATTAAAAATCCAAGTTCTATCAAAAGATTCTTTCCACAAGCTGAGCTATTCTCAAGTGCAGTTACAGAATTTCAAACTTAAATCTTACACACATCTGAGCAACTCTTGTTCTTAGATGTGTTCAGTTCCCCTTTCTTCTTCTGTAATTAATTTCCATGTCTTCCTGCCTGCAGGTTTTGTTTTCAATACTCGCAATTAGCAAAAGCATCAAAAGCTGAGGTTGGGGATGCTTGGGTTAGAGACTTCCAGCTGATAGTGAACAAAATGCAACTAATAGGTAAAGAATCCGTTCGTTAAAAACAAAAACAAAACCTTCAGACATGGACATGAGGAAAACGTGGCTTGGTTGACAACACAGTTCTTCACAGACTCAATGAAAGAAGGCGTCAACCACCTCCATTTTGACCTCCATTTTGTCTGCACTTTGTAGTTCCTTAAGTTCTTCTTTCCAGCATATCTCTTCACTGGGACAGAAGAGCCAGCAGGCAAAGCATCCCCTTTTGGGAACTGAGACCGCCCCCTCAAGCCCTGAGGACTTGCCCTGAGCCAGCAAGACCCTGTGTGATTGACCCCAAGACAATGGCCGACCTGACCTTCACTGCCCACCTGCATGTGCCCGCCCACCTTTGTCCCACATTTTCTGTATATCAACCTGGAGGAATTTTAAGCACTTTGGAGATTGTCTTTAAAACACTCATTCATGGGGTGCCTGGGTGGCTCAGTGGGTTAAGGCTCAGGTCACGGTCTCAGGGTCCTGGGATCGAGCCCCGCATCAAGCCCCACATCAAGCCCCACATCGAGCCCCGCATCAAGCTCTCTGCTCTGCAGGGAGCCTGCTTCCCCCCTCTCTCTGTGCCTGCCTCTCTGCCTACTCGTGCTCTGTCAAATAAATAAATAAAATCTTTTTCTTTTTTAAGGCACTAATCCGTTGTCTTCCTGGTGTTGGCATCACTGAAATCAATTCCTTTCTTGTTTCACCACCCCTGGTCTCTCCACCTTTAGATCTGGTCTTCACCCCTGACCCCAGACTACATCAAGCCTTGTCAAACTCCAGCTGATGATGGCATCTCAAAAATTCTGTAGTGACTCTGCGTGCACCTACAAATTGATGAACTTGGGCCGCTGCAACCCCTGTGTTGGCAGTCATGCAGCCTGCTTGGACACTGTTATAAATTGTATGAGTGCACGCAATTCCATGTCTGTTGCTGTCTCACGAGGGTTGTTGTTTTTTTGTTTTTTTAATTTAGGAGAGAAAATTGTTTCCATTAAGACGTGGAGGTCCACCAAAGTCTCTATTTGTGTCATCGCTATAGAAATAATTTTATCTTTACTGTTGAACCGTTTAAGCTTTCAAGTCTACTGAGTTTATACCAGGTGTTTTTCTTTGGATAAGTGGAAATTCTAAAAGCTGTGAAAGAAAAAGAGACCCACTGTTGAGATTAGCATAAATGGAGACAAACCATAAAAGACTCTTAATCTCACAAAACAAGCTGAGGTTGTGGGGGTTGGGTGACGGACACTGGGGAGGGCATGTGCTACGGTGAGGGCTGTGAAGTGTGTAAGCCTGATGATCCACAGACCCGTACCACTGGGGCTAATAACACCTTCTATGTTAATAAAAAATAAAAAATCAAATTTAAAAAGGAATTAGCATAAATGATTTCCTATTTGAAATAGCTCATGACAGCTGATATCAAGCTGACATCACTGTAACTGGGGGTGTTCTTCTACTAATGGAACCAACATACCTATGGCTGTTCCTTCACTTGGCCGCTGCCCGCAAAAAACTTGGAATTCAGAACCAAAAACAAGTTTGTTCATTTGGAAAAATAGTCCCATGCATATGAATGAGAAACAACACTGCCCAAAGTGCTTTATAAAAGTACCTTCTCCATGTGGTATTTCTACATACAAATGGAATAGTATTCAGTCATAAAAAGAAGGAATTCCCACCTATTGCAGCGGCAACGTGGATGGCCCTCGGGGGCATTATGCTGAGTGAGATTAGCAGCTAATGGTTCTCAGGAGTTTCTCACACCCCTTCCACCCAAAAACTAGGTCTGATTCCCTGCCTCTCTGCTTTGCAGATACTGTTCCCTCCCTTGCCTTTCTCCCTGGATAATGTATCCTGGCCCTTTAAAACTCAGTTCCAATGCTGGAGGGTCCCTCAGACTGGACTGGGAGCCCTCCTTCTGTGCTCAGAAGACGCTCTACCCTATTATCATCCTAGCCAATGGCTCATTTCCTACATGGCTATGGCCTCTATGTCTTATTCATGTCTTTCCTTCCCCACATTTAGACCAGTGTCTAACACAATCAATGTCTATCAAACAAATAAACGAATGATGGAGCTGACAAAAATTTCCTTGATAATTTTGCAGACAAGATGGAGGCCAGAAATGATAGTCCACTTTGGTGGCTTCATAGTTAGGTAAGCAAGCAGCCTTGCCTATTGGATACTCAATACAACTTTTTTCTAAAAAAGAAATAAATTCATTACTGAGACTGATGCACCTAAGGTTATTGAAAAACCTAGTGTCAGGCTTCTTCACCGTCTATTGTAACTCCATCATTAGCGCTTGAGTTCCCACCGGGATTAATTTTATGGCAAAGAGGACGACGCTCAGGATGGCCTCACATTCGCCTGCAGACTCTCCGGCCAGAAACTGTGCAATGATGCTCTGCCAAGAATGGGAAAACCTGTTCTCTACCTGGAAAGCCATTGACCTAATTACCCTACGCATTTCGTTTCTGCTTTTTCCTCAGTCAGCAAAGAATAAGAATTAAGGACAGAGGAACGAAGCTCATCTCAGCCTTCCATGACCCGCCTGCCCTGTTAGGTCACACTTACTCATCAACACCAGGCCCTTGAAAGAGGAAAGAAGGCTTGCTTCTCCGGGTGCGGGACATGAAGCGTTCAGCTCCTGCAGTGTCCAAGCTTTGGTCCTTCTGCATAAAACTCCCCTTAAATTCATGCATTTCCCCTGAAAAGTCATGGAACTGAAGATGGTGATGGTTAAAGCCCACTTATGGACACAGGATGACTGAGAAAGGGGCAAGGGTGAAACCAGGGAGCTGAGTCATGCCTCAGCTTGTGGGCACAGCAAGCAGAATGGTCATTGCAACTAGTTCTCAACACCCACACATTTCGGCGGCCTCCTGGCTCTTAGCTATTTCAAGTTGTGCTCCAGTGAAATTAGGAGGGCAAGTATCTCTTCGAGATCCAGATGTCGATTCTTATGGCTAAATCCCCAGAACTGGGATTGCTGGGTCATAGGGTAGTTCTATGTTTAATATTTTGAGGAACCTCCATACCGCTTTCCACAGTGGCTGCACCATTTTACATTCCCACCAATGGCGTGCAGGGGAAAGTCTATGTACTTCTAATGGGCTTAATTGTAGATAAGGATCATTCTCTTCACAAAGGAAAATGTTGACTTGATGAGCATGATATCAGCAATGGTAGTAATGGAAATAACGATGACACGATGATGCTTTTGTTTCTTTTGCACATCTCGCGGAGAACTGAACAGGGCCACTGTTAGCCTGGACGGCACCTTTGTGTGAATTCAGAAGAGTGACCCTTCCTCCAACTGACACAGCCCCACACCTGGTGCGCTGCTATATAAATGGAATGCCAGCTTGAGGTCAGCCCCCTTACCCTCTCACGAGAGTGTCCCTGGCACAGCCACATGCGGTGGCACTCTGAAAGGGGAAAAGACTGGGTAGTCTGTAGGAAAAGAACCAGCTCTGTGTTATAAATAGACAGACAAAAATATATATATATATGTATATGTATATGTATATGTATATGTATATGTATATGGTAGGGAGAAGAAGCTAGTTTCGTTGCCTTAACACTTTCCACCTGCGTCAGTTACCTCCTTTCTGGGACTGCTGGAGGAAGAGTCATTTGACTATTAATGGGAAGTCCAAGAATTGGCCTGAAAGTCTGTCTCGGGTGTTTCTGTCCCCTCCCTAAGTGAGCAGCCATAGCAATCATGCCTTTTCACCTTGGAAAGCCAACCTTGGTTCCCAGTATCAAAGGGAAGAATCAGCTCAGTCAGACCCTTGACCGTGCTCTTGAAGATGGTTGGCTCTGCCTAGATGATTGAGTAAGGACTGGCTCAAGTAGAGAAGATTTGCCTCGGCCCCGGGGGACTTCCTGCCATCAGTGGGCATCTCAGAGATCACTGCTATCAAGGCTCTCCCTCATATTCAAGTAGCACCTGAGCCCTTGAAAGGGTGAAAGGCTTGGACACTGGAATCCGGGCTCCCTGCTCCCCTTGCCAGTGCTCTATTCACAGCACCCACTGGCAGCCTGGCAAATCTGAAATTTTCTCTTCAACTTGATGTCCCAGCTAAGTTGACTTTTCCCAAAACTTACTCCATGAAGCAATAGTCCTCCGAGTTAGAGTGTAACTAGCAGGTGTAGAGGTCCTACGTTGAAGAAACAAGGCCCCGCATACTCCCCCAGAGAGCTACAGAGCTTTTTCTCCAAAGCTTAGAAAGTACTGCAGAACCCATTTAGCTTCAGCCAACACAACCTGTGCAGGATCTTAAGCACGGATGCCTATTTCTCACAGCAGCTTCTCATCCCCACAGAACTCGGGGTCCTCCAGACTCATTTCGGAAATACTGAATGATTTTTTTTTTAAAGTCAGTCAAGAAGGCTCTGTTAGTTCTGAGAGACAGCAGAACAACTCGAACACACAGATTACCTGTCCAATCAGATGCTCTTTTCCCATCAATCAAAAGTATGTATTAATATTTACTATTTGTGGGGAGACACAAAGGAGCTTGTGGAGCTCAATTCAGACACCGCGAGTCTGGCAAGGTTCCTCTAAGGCTGTGAGAAGTTCTAGGGACACATCCGTACGATCTTACCTCTAATGGAGAACAGTGCGATCTACTTGTCTGTTCCAGAACGTGGGTCAGGAATAGTCATTTACTGTTAGCAACACACTTTGATACCCTCACTTGAAAGCCGTCACACATCGGAGGTGCCATTATTGTTGGGCCAAGGATGGGAACAGAAACAGACGCCTTCCAACAGGGATGCGCCCATCTACTAAATCCTCTGTGGCAGGAGGGTGAGGCTGAGGAAAAGAATGCCCTAGAAGCAGTTTCAGGTCCAAGAGCTAAAAGTGCAGCAGGGAGGCCTTTCAGATCTGGTGTGAAGAGCAAGCAAAGGGCCTACGGGAGACTGAATGTCACCCCTGAGGGAACAGCCCTGAATTTTTAAAATATATCTATTACATTTAACCAGAAATGTTTGAAAAACAAACACTGCTAGAAATTTTGCTTCCTAAGTAAATCTTCAGCTGACGCTTATCTTTACCTACATTCATCTGTCTTCTACTGAACACGATATTCCACTTTTAACCTAAATAGAACAAAATCAGCTCTTGAAGGTAAATGATTGAATTCATCAAGTAAAAGTGTTTAATGGAATCAAATGCACTGAGGATAAAAGGAGGGGAGTCCGAGGGGGAGGCGGGTGGGAGGCCAGGTTTTAATCCCTGCAACGCAGTTTACTAGCCACACGTGCTCAGCAAATTCCTTCATGTCTCGGAAATCTCAATTCCTTTCACCTCAAGCCAGTCGTCAGGACTGTTTGGAAGCTGAATTATAATATAGGTCATATTTAGCCCAGTACCCAGCTTCTAAATGGCAGTGGGGTCGATAAAGGTAATAATTGAAAAAAATCTTTAATAATAATTATTTAATAATAATACTACTGGCAATTATATACCAGCCTTATTTTATATTTTAACACACTACTACTACTGTAATTACAGTAGTAATTATAATAATAGTAATACTGTTACTAATAAGAGATAGTGAGGAATGGGACAACCACTTTGGAAAACTGGCTGAATATTTGCATATGGCTCAGGAATCTCGGGTCCCAAGTATGTGTGTGTATAAATATACACAAGTTATATTTTTACGTGCCCACTTTATCCACGGCCACGGCAAGCCAGCACTGGCGTCAGCCCCACAGCCCAAGACACCAAGGTCGTCAGCCCCCCACCCCGTGCCAGGGCCCGCTGTGCACCCACACAGTCTGGCCTCCTCCTCTTTCCTTCTGGTTCCATCTACTCTGTGCCTTGCGTGCAGTCTAACACCTCATTTTTCTTCCATAAACCATGAGCACATGCTTCTCCCTTGTGGGACCCCTGCCCTTTCT